>PGFW01067290.1:2965-13255 GCA_003123925.1 Haematobia irritans | reverse complement strand
GCCAAAGATTTGGCCTCTTTAAAATAAAGGCAGTTTTTAGGGAGATTATTCCTTTAAATCAAAATTGCTTTTCTTTACTTTAACGAAAATTTACCTTACTTTAAAGACATGCGATTTTGATAGAGGGGCGCGAATTTCAAACATTCGTATGCTAAACTTAAAGAAGGGTCTTTTTAAATCAAATATTTTAAATTTTCTTTTAATTAAAATTTCTTTATTTGAAAGAAAGTACGTGCCCTAAAATTTAGAGAGAGATATACCATTGTAAAATAATCACTCGAATCTGGAAGAAATTGATAGACCTTCTACAAAATCTATAGATCAAAGATTATATTCGGCTAATGGAAACCTAGGTGGAACACAATGTTAAGTAAAAAAAATATCGGGAACATTTAAATCTGAATTAATTTAGTAAGGAAAACTTCGAAAAAAAGTTTTATTTTTATGTTTATCGCCGATATATTAATTACTTAGAAGTTTAAGAAAATTAAAGTCATTTTTAACAACTTGTTCGAACTAAGCAGTGGCGATTTAGAGGAAAATGTTGTATTTTGAACCATTTTTTGTTCGAAATCAGAAAAACATAATATATGGGAGCTATATCTGAATTTGAACGCGTTATTTCATCAAATTGGCACATATGACTATAAGTTACTAAATGTACTCCTAGTAGCAAAATTTCAAACCAAATTGGGCCCAACTCTTGGCTTCTGGGCCATATAATCGTCCATATCAGGCGAAAATATATATGGAACTATATCTTAAATCTGACGATTTCAATATCCTAAATTTTGGCACGAGCATAGCTACGCAATGCTAATTCTATAACTCTCTGTGCAATTTCAGATTGATATGGAGTAAGAAGAGTTGCCACTGTGTCCATATGAGTGTAAATCTGGCGAAAGCTATATATGGGAGCTATACTCTCTAAGATCTGAAAACTGATTTTCAACCAATTTTGGCACACATAGCTACATATGCTAATTCTACTCCCTGTGCAAAATGTCACACTAAAATCAAAACAAAAAAATTGGCCTCTGTTTGTAATTTGAGTGTAAATCGGGGGGCGAAAGCTATATATGGGAGCTACTATCTAAATCTGAACCGATTTCCACAAATATGACAAGCATAACTATAATGCTAACTCCCTGTGCACAATTTCAACTAAATCGGAGCAAAAATTGGCCTCTGTGGCAAAGGAGTGCTAACCGAGATTTGAGTGATATTTTGTCAATTTTCGAGACTCATAAAATATTGGGATGTACGAATTGAGGAAGATCGGTATTTGGTATACAAACAAGCCAATCTTATGCACCAGATTCGGTGAAAAATAATATATGCACTATATCTAAAATCTTGAACCGATTTTTTTCCAAAATCCAATAGGGATCGTTTTGAGCCGAAACAGACCCTATACCAAATTTTTAGGACAGATCGGACTAAAACTGCGAGCTTGTACTTTGGCAGCACAAAGAATTACAATCAACAGACAGACAGACACGATCGGACATCGCTAAATCCGAACATCAGAATTAATTCTAATGACGATCGGTATCTAAACGATGGCGTCTCCTAGACCTTTTCCTTCTTGACGTGTACATACAAATCACAAGACTTATTATAGCCCCTGTACCACAGTATGGTGAAGGGTATAAAAATAGCGAATTTTCGTAAAATATTTGAGGTCAACGCTTTCAGACAAGCGTTAGAAATGATTAAAAATCATAAAAAAATTAAAAATTATTTATTTGGCAAAATTAATTACAAATTTTTAAATTCACTTCCAAAACACGAATGTTGAATCACACCTTAAAAAGTCGATGCAAATTCTGTGCACGGCTGTTCTGAATGAGAATAAAAATCATAAAAAAATAAAATTATTTTATTTGCAAAGATATTACAATTTTTAAATCACATCCAAAACACTGATTCGAATACACACTTAAAGAAGTGATTGCAAAACTGTGCAACTGCTGTTGAAATGGTGGGCATCCGTCTATGACAAACCCACGTTAAATCATCGTTTTGGGCCAATTTTGCACCGCTTGCGGATCCAAAAAAGAACATTTTCACACCTACTTTTTTGGCGACGCTTTTTTTGGCTGGGTATTGTAAAAAATCATTTTTCCTTTTTATTTCACTTCTACTTTCCAAGCATATGGAACAAAATAGTCAGCATACAGTAATACGTCTAAGAACCTACCATCGGGTTATTCTAAAAAGTAATGGAAGTGCGATGTTAAGATCAGAACAACGAATATTCAAATGTGAAACAATCATCTTACAGTGAAAACTTCACGAAGGAGACGAGTCGATATGGACTATATACGCAATATTCGACACAATTCATCTTTATGGACCACAGAATAGCAAATTAATAAAAATAGATATTTTGAATGCCGATAATGGTTTCATTCTGAATTAAAAAAGTTTCGTTATTCAAATGAAAAACATTATGATGTGCTCAATTTTAATGACATTTTCCGTGTAGTGTTACACCAATATATGGACAATGAAATATATTTGCAGCATATTTAAATCACTTTTTCTACTGTAGAAAGCAACTGAAAATATATTCGAAACTAAAGAAAGTCGATTTTGTAAATGTCGTCTGTACTAAAACCATCGCTAGCCAAAGGGTTAATTAGCTGAAGTTGTAAATAAATTATGTTTGAGTTGGCAAATAATTATTGAAATAATTGGTGTTACTACTATACCTAAACACCTGCTACAGATCTAGGTTGGATTATGAAAACAAATTATGATAGTCCAAATATCAATGTATCCGAGCCTTATTAGACTTCAACATTACCGGTGCCTGAATATTATTGTTAACCAATTTCAAGTTGCTATATTTCTGACGAACTTGACCGACAGCTGACAGATTTATTCGTGACAGTTAATTTAAAGCATTTAATGCTGTCAATTGCTTTAATATCTGGCTGGAAAACCAAAATCGACCCCCACATTTAAATTGTGAATAAATCTTTGGTTTTCTTGTACGCATACTCGGTTGCCCGTGATACTGGCAGTGTTGCATTCGTCCATAAATGCAACTAAACGGTAACACCAGCAAGAAATGAAATCCGAAAAGTGAAGGCCAGATTTGATCGAAATCCAAGCCGCAATTGTTAAACCGTGCCTCGAGACCCTGACCTATATAATTTGTTTGGATAAAGCCATGAGCAGAAAAAAAGTTATAACAGAAATAAAAGTATAATTTGGAAAGAGTCCAAAGATTATTCCGTATGCACGAAAGTGGCTAGTTACCAAATTTGGTTTTCTCCGCAATCCACCACAACATCTTTATAACCCCCACCATAGGATGGGGGGTATATTACTTTGTCATTCGTTTGTAACACATCCGAAATATTGTCTAAGACCCCATAAAGTATTATATTCTGGGTCCGTGGTTGAATTCTATAGTCCAGTCTAAGCATGTCCGCCCGTCTGTTGAAATCACGGCTAACTCCGAACGAAAACAAGCCTATCGACTGATGTAGGTCGGATGGTAATTGGAAGTGGCCAATATTGGTTCACGTTTACGTATAGCCCGTCATATTAAACGGCCCCCAGATTTGGCTTTGCCTGAATTTGGTACATGAGTTGGTAATAGTCTTTTAACTAACTATGGAAAAAATTGGTCCACATCGGTTCATATTATATATCAATCGCGATCTCCAGATTTGGCTTGCGGAGGCCTCTCTTAGAGTTGAAACTCCACGTACTAGAGTTTCATCCGAGCCGGTTGAAACTTACTAAGTGGTGTTAGTATTGTCTCTAAGAACCATACAAAATTGGTCCATATCGGTTCATAATTATAATATGCCCGCAGGATAAAACCGATCCCCAGATTGACCCTCCCGGAGCCTCTTGAAAGAGCAAAAATTCATCCGAAATCCGGTGAAATTTTGGTACATTTCGCGGTGTAGGCCGATAAACAACATAACCAGAAAATGGTCCGTATCGATTCTAAATATTATATATAGCCCCAAATTAAACCGATCCCAATCACAGAAAATCACGATTGCCAACTTCGAGCCAAAAATAATCTAGCCAACATTTTATTGCTATAGAAATTTTGTCCAAATTTATTTCTTTAGGAAATTTTTGTCAAAAAATATATTTCTTACAAATTTTGTCAAAAATTTATTTCAATAGAAAATTTTTGTCAAAAGATTTTATTCTATAGAATTTGTCAAAAATTTTTTCTGTATGAAAATTTTATCAAAAATGTTATTCTATAGAAAATTATGAACATTTCATAGTTGAAATGGGGAATATTTGCAAAATCTTCCAAACATCAAGAATTCTACGCAATCTCCAAACAGTAAAAATCTGCCAGTCTTGCAACTCGTGTTCGTAATTATTTTTTCTCAACATATATAGCGGTTGAACTGAATAATATACGTATTAAATCGACATTTCTTTTGTCTATATAATATCCCCATGGGACTAACTTACAATTTAGAAGATGACTGAAAACCCATGGCACTCCATCACTCTCGCAGCAAAGGTGCTTGAAAAGGAGTCCCTTGAAAATGGGCCACCAAAATCTCCGAATCTCAATATGTTGGACTTTTGTCCTGGCATTTGAGTACCAAGACGCAGTGGATTAGAATGTGATAAAGATTAGCTCTAAACAATACCAAAGGTTAGGTTAGGTTATGGTAGGTTAGGTATTATGTGGCAAGTTGCTATTTCAGTGCCCACATTAGACTATTCCAGTCCATTATCACCTATAGTAAACTATTCATCCGTCACCTCTATAGCAAATGTTTTTGTCACGGTAAACATAAAATCGTGTTTATCGAACCATGTTATTCTTCTCGGCATTTATGAATCTGATTTCGCGTAAGCCATTTATATTTTGGGCAGAAAACAAATTTTTCATCAGCCAAATTCATGCTTGGCCCAAGCACAGCTGTGAACTTCTCTCTTTTAATTCCCCATGGTTAAACGCAAATGCCAAGGGACTACTTTTTATAGACAAGTCCGACGACATTGCCACATTGCGGGAAACCACTAGAAGAAGCTTTAAAACACTCAGAAATATCACCAGCACTAATGAGAAGTAAGACTGTAGAGTAGAGTAGAAGCCCATGACCCTTTTAAAGGAAAGGTGGCCTTGCTAACGCAATCTGCACCAAAAGTGCGGGTCATCTCAATACGGCGTCGTCCTGTCCGGGAATGGTTCAATAATGCTACACATCAACATCGTGGGCGTGGTGTTGATGGACCTACCTACCGGTGTTTTTGTAATCAATTTATTAATCGATTTATATGGTAATACATAAACACAGGCGTCACTCTGGAGGTCCCAATCGAGTGGCGGTAGTCGCAGTAATTTTTGGAAATCAATTTTATAACCAGGGTGGTTAAAAATTGTTAAGGGCCGAGTTGAGATGTGAACCACACCTAAAACGCCAAAGTTTTTTTTCCAGAATTTTATTTTGACATTTCTCGATTTCAGACACAGCATAAGCTCAATTTGAAACCAGGAGAGCATACACAATCCAACAAACGTTTAAATGGTTCCAAGAAATGGCAACAGGGGATGAGTCAATTTACGAAGAAAAAATCATCTTCAGTGATGAGGCATATTGTTCCCTCAGTGGAGTCGTCACAATAAATTGCGCAATTGGGCGAAATGAGAATCCAAGAGTGATTGTTTGAAAAACCAAATGTCACCCACAAAGAGTGACTGTTTGGTGGCGGTTTATTGGCTGGCGGTATCATCGGGCGCGTAATTTTTTCCAAAATGAGGTCGAGTCAGCAGTTACTGGAAGGGTTCGCTATCGTGAGATGATAAAGAAAACTTTTTATGGCCGCGAATTGGAAGATAATGGATGTGACGAATGTGGTTTCAGCAGGACGGTGCTAACTTAGCCCACACAGCTTAACGAAAAATGCTCCTTTTGCGCAACAAATTCATGGCCGTTTATCTCACGTAATTGGCGATGTCAATTGCAGCCAAAGATCATGTAAAATTTGACAGCCGTTGGTACTTTTCTTTGGGGTTATTTGAAACAAAGGTGGTACTGATAACGTCGCAACAATTCAAAGAGCTTATAAGGATGAGATAATTCGGCCACATTAAACGCATAGAACCTCAGCATTATGCTCAGCGTCATTGAATAATTTGGACCATCGATGAAGGTGTGCCAACAGAGGTCGCCGGGCCAGATTTTTTTGGCCGATATTTTGTTCCATACAAATTGAGCTAATAACCAAATACTCATTAAAATAAAATTACAAAAAATTTTATAAGTTATAAGATAGGAATTCAAAATCACATCGGCCTTGAAATTTTAACCACCCTTTATAATATATAATATATTACAACACACAATAATGATCGTGAAATTTAAAATGTTTTATTTGCCCATAACGTTTTATACACGGTGACATATGGTGTCTCATCAAGTTGGCTTTTGAATAGATGTGCCTAGTAGCAGTGGTATAAATACTGACTTGCCTCAACAGTTTTTTCTATGTAAGCTCAGCTTCAGGTTAGTGAAGAGGTAGCATAAATGTCATTGATGTCGTGTATTTAATTCAACGCGTATGTCACACTGGGGCAAAATTTTCACAGAATATAAAAAACAAGTATGTAAGTCTAAAGTCGGGCGGGCACTATTCGACTTACTGTATACCCTTCACACTTTCTAACCAAAATTTGTGTTTACCATTCAACTCCTTCATGAAGGGTTTATATTATCCATCTACAAATTTATATCTTAACCGATTTTTCGTACCTTCTACACAATCTCATTTAGAAATTAAAATTTAAAATCGGCTAATGCCCTGGGATGAAGCAACAATAGCTTACTAACACGATAGTATATACGATAGTAGTTCGGTCAGTCCGAATCTTGATGTACCCTCCACTCATTAGGATTGCGTGAACTATTAACGAACAGACTGTCATCACAATCGAATTACTTGGGATTGTGGTATCTCTAAACCATTCTTAAACATCGTGTTCTAAATGTGAGTTAGTCCATACGTGGTATAATTAGGACCAAAAAGTTATGTATCTCAAAGTCTACAAATAATTATCGAATCGATAGGGACTTTTGCAAACGGGTACGTAGGGGAGAGCCAGAATTGAAATATGGGGATCGCTTAATATGGGGCAAACAATTAAAGGCGGCATTTAATTGGGATCCTTATTGAGTTATTTAGAACCGATATGCCTATACATGGGTACAGGTAACTCCAACAATATAAAATCCAATCACTCGATGAATTTGCTCCTCCAGGGCTTCGCAAAAACCAAATCTCGGGATCGGTTTATATGGGGGCTATATATGATTATGGACTGATATGGACCACTTTTGGCATGGTTGTTAAATATCATATACTACCACCACGTCCAAAATTTCAACCAGATCGGATGAATTTTTGCTCTCCAAAAGGCACCGGAGGTCAAATCTGGATCGGTTTATATGGGAGCTATATAATTATGGAATTATAGGACCATTCCTGCATGGTTGTTGGATCCATATACTAACATCACGTACAAATTTCAACGAATGGGAAGAATTTTGCTTTCCAAGGGGCTCAGGAGGTCAAATACGGGATCGGTTATATGGGGCTATATATAATATGGCCGATATCGACCAATTTTGCATGGGAGTTTGAAGGCCATATATTAACACCATTACCAATTTCAACTGAATCAGATAATTTGGTCTTCCAAGAGGCTCCGGAGGTCAAATCTGGTGATCGGTTTATATGGGGCTTATATATAATTATGGACCGATGTGGACCAATTTTGCATGGTTTTAGAGAACTTATATACTAACACCATGTACAAATTTTCAGCCGGATCGGATGAAATTTGCTTCTCTTAGAGGCTTCGCAAGGCCTACGGGGGGATCGGTTATATGGGGAGCTATATATGTAATGGGCGATGTGGACAATTTTTGCATGTCATTAGAGACCTATACTAACACACATGTACACAATTTCAGCCGGATCGGATGAATTTCCTTTCTCTTAGAGCCATCGCAAGCCAAATTGGGGGTCGTTTATATGGGGGCTATACTAAGAAGTGGACCGATATGGGCCCATTTGCAATACCATCTGACCTACATCAATAGACACTACTTTGTGCCAAGTTTCAAGTCCTATAGCTTGTTCGTTCGGAAGTTAGCGTGATTTCACACGACGGACGGACGGCAGTGCTCAAGATCGACTCAGAATTCACCACGACCCAGAATATATATACTTTATGGGGTTTAGAGCAATATTCCGATGTGTTACAAACGGAATGACAAAGTTAATATTACCCCCCACCTATGGTGGAGGGTAAAAAATATGGAGGTACATTTAAATTCAACAACGAACCAGTTTTGAGGCACACTTCGCAAAAGTGTATTTATGATTATCGTCGAATAAGATTGTATTCGAGTAATAGAAATTTTGAGTCAATTTTTACAAAAATTTTCGACTTACACTGGCGATTTTACAAGGAAATGAGGTATTTTTGCCTAATCGAAAAAAGTATATATATTGGGAAGCTATATCGAACATCTGAAAGTGATTTTCAATCAAATTTCACATACATAGTACTATGATAATTTTACTCCCTGTGCAAAATTTTCCACGTAAATCGTATACAACTTTTGACCTTCTGCGGTTATATGACTGCGAAAATCGAGCGAAATTATATTGGGAGCTTATATCTAAAAATCTGAACGGATTTCAACTGCAAAATAGCGATCCATATTCAGAACTTCATATCAACAGCCTGTGCAAATTTCAATCCGAATTTTAGTCTGAGATTTTGGCACATTGTGCTTGTATATTGGCCGCTAAACAAACTCATGCTTAATATAATTATATAACAGTTTGGCTGAATAAGTGCCCGCGGAGTGGACAGACGACCGTGAACCTTCTCCGTAAGCGTGGAAGACTCAAAGTCCGCTGGCAAGTAATGGCCTCTGTTGTTGGGAACTGCGCGATGGAATAAATTTTTATCGATTATTCTTGAGACGGAAAAACAATCAAAACAGTGACTATTACATGGCGCTTAATTGAGACATTTGAAGGTCGAAATCGCGGCAGAAGAACGGCCCCATATGAAGAAGAAAAAAGTTTGTTCTCACAAAGTACAGACGACCGTGCCACAAGTCAATTGAGAACCGATGGCCAAAAATTCATTGAATTGGGCTTCGAATATTGCTTCCCCACCCAGCGTATTTCTCCAGATCTGGCGCCTCAAGCGCTTTTTCTTGTTCTCGACCTCAAAAAAGGATGCTCGCAGGGAAAAGATTGGCTGCAATGAAGAGTCGATCGCCGAAACTGAAGCCTATTTGAGGCAAAACCGAAGGAGTACTACCAAAATTGCTATCAGAAAAATTGAAAGGTCAAACCTCAAATAATCGCTTGTATCGCTCTTGAAAGAAAACTATGTTTGAATAATAAAAACGAAGTTTTGAACAAAAAAAAATGTGTTTTTCTTTGTTAGACCGCGGACTTATGCAGCAAACCTGTTATATATGGGAGCTATTATCAAAATCAGAAACCGATTTCAAGCAAATTAGCAATGAATTATTCAGAAGCCTTAATTCAATCCATGTGCGAAATTCATACGATTTAGTTGGAGATTTGGCACATTTGTGCTAGTATATGGCGCTAACAACCATAGCCTACAGGTCCATATCGGTCTATAATTAATATATAGCACTCAGATAAACCGATCCCTAATCACACAAAATAATTGGTTCAAATTGGCCTGAGCCGAACTTAACGCCGCGTATATATACTATTTTTTATTTGTACACTAATAGCTTGTTAATATATTCGCAAAAAGAGAATGCAAGTTCGATATAGAGATCCGTATCGCAATTTTCAATTTGACCTTCCCTTAAAAATCTTGGTATGAATTCGGAGCCAAAAGATTTGCCTACTTTAAAATAAAGCAGTTTTTAGGAGATATTCCTTTTAACATCAAAATTTGCTTTTCTTTACTTTAACACGAAATTTTACCTTACTTTAAAGACATGCGCATTTATAGAGGGGCGCGAATTTCAAACATTCGGTATGCTACTTAAAGAAGGTCGTCTTTTTAAATCAAATATTTTAATTGTTCTTTTAATTGAAATTTCTTTATTTGAAAGAAAGTACGGCCTAAAAATTTAGGTTCGCCATAATCTTTGCATTTCAGTCTATTATTTTTTTCTTATGTATCTTAAAGCTAAAATAGCTCCTTCAAAAAATATGTTCCTTAGTTTAAAGAAGCTGCACCTTTGGCTGGATTCAAAAAGGCAAAAATATTTC
>PGFW01067266.1:8512-18517 GCA_003123925.1 Haematobia irritans | reverse complement strand
CTTGTTGCAATAATTTATTATATTTTTACTGGTCATTTTCATGTATTCTCCGTTAGACTTTTAACTCCCAGTTAACAGAAATAAAATTCGAAATATCTTTCTTCGCCATTATTGCGAATATTATAGACATTGATGACAGACACTTTTATCCATGGTACGCCGCTCTTAAAAGTTCGTTAGCTAAACGTTAGCCAACTAACTGGAGCTTCCTTGAAAATATGGGGGTTAATTAAATTTGTCTCAGTCAAAACACCCATTACAAATTAAACGTAAAAAAATAAAAAAAATCCTTGTTTGTCATTGTAATTAAACAAAATTTCTTTAATTTACAAATTTCCAGCGAAAATAATCGCGTCGGCTGCATTATCTGAACATCGGCTTCGGCCAAAAAATCCCCACTATCGCGTCGTGCTCTACTGGATATCTGTCTTGTAATGTCTTGACTATCCGTCACACATAATACAGATCCGTCAGAGAATTAGATTTACGATCTTTAAGGATCATGTAACAAATGACAAAGTCTCCATAAAAGCTCGTCTCCCGATCTAGCATTGTTCTAAATTTTCTACAAAAAACAGGGCAAACAATGAAAACAAGATTTTCCTAAACCGATATCCGATATCACTTTCCAAATTAAAAGCATGCTTCACAATTATTCCAAATTTCTACGCTCCAACAATGTGCTGATTGTTATTTTTTTACGCTCACTATGAAACAACGGCATTTGTTCCACATAATCTCATTAAAACATTAAAGCCTTTTGTTTTTGAGTTTTGTTTTCCATCAAAACAAAAATCATTTTCCTGCGAAAGCCTCCCACAAATCCTTGTAACACATTCTACTGACGAATATACGTTAGCACTTAAACATTTTAATTTCAGTATTTGTACACAATGGCATATTGCCATGGTTGCCCTGCCTATTTGCGTTAAATGCTAAATCATGTTGAAATGTAGGCTAAGGTTTAATGTACCTGGCGATTGTTTAGATTTGTGTTGTGAGTGTGTTTGTGTGGCGGGGAATGGCTTAATGTTTCTGATTTGAGTGATATTGGCTTTATACTTTATCACTTGAATTTGACCACAGGCATACCGGCTGATCCGGTTTTCCTCAAAACCTCAGAACGCACCTTTTTTTGTGTTTCATTTTTTATTACTTTGTTTTGTAGCCACAATCTTACTTCTTCTTAACCACATACAAACACATGCTTCATGACTGGGGACTTGCCGAATGGTTAAGCTCCCTCACTGTATAGATGTATGTGTGTCGTGTGTGTTAGTGATATGCCCATACTTATATGTTTTGGGCCGCCAGCATTCGTCATTGGTTGCTGCTTAACAAATATTGAGTCAAACTCTGGTGCCGACTAAAACGACCACGGTGGACGAATCGTGGACCTATTAAAGCGTTGGCAATAAACCAATGTGCAAATTCGCTAAATATTTTGCATTAGTTCCATGTGTGCAGTTAAACTGAATGAATAACCCTTTGCACATACATATACCCTCATTCGCAAACCAGCGATTTTATACAAAGCATTATATGGCAGAATCAATAGTATGTGGTAGTGTGGCCATTGACAAACACCCATAGCATACACACACTTGAATACTTTTACAAATTTCATAAAACTACTTATTGCAATGTGTATACAATTGTATTTGCTTTGCATATGAATTCCAATGAAAGGAGGCAGAGACAAAAAACGGAAGAAAGAGAAAAAAATCATCCTTTTATTCATTTTCCTAAGTAGTGATGGTTGTATAGTAATCATAAGCCATTTACATACATTTTGTACATATGCATGTTATTTGGTACACTAAAATCTTATTATTATGCTTGCAGTTGTCGTTAGGGCACTTGGGCCTATGTATCTTGGTGTCTTGTGTTTTAAATCTCTTTCACTTACTCTGCTCCCTCTCGCTGCTACCTCATACGTTATTTTTTGCATATTTTCATACATTTTTGTTGCCATTAACAATTTTCTGGTTTTAAACCACAAGTGTGTTGTTTTTGGCCATGTATTTGAAACATGTTTTTTGTCTACTTTTTTCCAAGCAATACGAAGAGAAAAATGCTACAAAATTACATTGGAACGACGTCATATACATTTAACTTTTAATCCTCATTGTCAACGCTTGCATTACATACCAAGCAGGAACCAACAGCAAAAGCACAGCAGCAATCAAGCAGCCATATACAATATTATGTTGCTAGCACCATGAGTTTAGCCAATGAATAAAGTGTAACCACCATTGGTGCCCAGAGCTTCCTTTCATCGCCACACATAGTTTTTCAGGGTCTTTTCTACTAAAGTTGGACTTTTTCACCAAAGTAAATGGAAAGTCCCTTGGGCTTTTGCAGTGAAAAAAGATAATGTGACAGTAGGTTTGCAACAGTAATTTGCTTTAGTATTTAATCATCTTTCATTACATAACACGCAAAAAATAATTTTTTCCTCCCAAACGAAAATTTCTAGACAAAACAAAAGTTCGTTTTCATCATTTGCTTTTCGCCTGTAAGGAAGTGTATTTGGAAGAAAAGTATATACTTTTGTGATAAACGTTTATTCTTTTTCCAGGATGTAAAACCAATTTCATAAAGACTAACTCAAAAAACAAAATTTTTTTTCTGCGCTATTCGCATTTTCCCTCACTCTTTCTCAACTTCCACGAATATTTTTAGTTCTTAGCACCTTTTTTCTGTAATACAAACAAATGTTAGAAGCAAATTATACGATTTTATAAATTTTTAAAATTTTTTTTACCTTTTCGCCTGGACGGAGAATCGTAACCGCGGACCCATGCCACTTTGTAAGCCAAACACACTAACCACTGAGCTAATTGTAACCTGTTTATGGTCATCAATAGATAAAATAATCACATATAAGTTAATATTTATATATGCATAGCTTGCGGGCGCCCACGAACCCGAATAAACAAAGTTTATTTAACAGAAACAAACATTTAGTTTGCGCACCGTGGAGCAGTGGTTGCTACGGTCTGCACTCCTCATTGCCAAGGGTTCGTGGGTTCGCATCCCTGCTTCGGACCAAAGTTTTTTTTTTATGTTTTTTCTTTTTTTTTTTTTACATACATTCTACATAATGTTCGGAGATACCGAAAAACATGTTCAACGATTACATTGTTACTATATAAAATTTTGTAACTGTAAAATTGTGTTTATTAAAGACACAAAAAGTTGAAAAAGAACAGTGTTTGATATATTAAACGAAATGGACCTGTTGTTTGTTTCCAAAAATAACTTTTTTTATTGGAAAAAATAAAAACTTTTATGGTAACCAAACGAATTTTTTTGGTGATAAAAAAGTTTAAAATTTTTCGAAGCAATTCAAAAAAACTCTAACAAAAGAAACACGTTTTCGCGTAAGGTTTTCAAAAACGTTTTTTTTTCTTTTCCGTCGTAATGCTACTTAATTTTTTTTAAATAAATATTGCAAGCATAAACACAGCAAACTACCGGAAAAAAGCCTTAATTATTATACGATTGTAAATTCTCATGATAAATAAATTTAATTAAATTTTTATTACCTCCACTGCCCTAAGGCTGGTAAAGCTTCCCGTATAAATGTTTGCACCAGATTTTCGTTAATTAACATTTTTACCATAAATTACTTAGAAATTTATTCTCAGATAAGCTTTGCAAACACTTTAGAAACTGTCACCAGCATTACTGAGACGGGCATTAATCCACTTGCTGAAAAACTTTCTAAAATCAGCTAGCTGGTTCGGTTTGAAAACTGGGGTTGAGCCCACGACCATGATGAATGTTAAGGCGGTCATGCTAGCCCATTGTACCTTTTGGCAAGAAAAAAACATTGATTTTTTCTATTCACAAAAAATTTTTATTAATGCATTTAATAATGTATTTGAAAAGTGTGGTCACACAAAATGGTTGTGAGTGAACACAAACCTTTTGTGCTGGTGACAATACTTTCTCAATTAAAGGACAATTTTCATATCACTTCTATGCCACTGTAAAATCCTATTAGCCAATCTGAAGCCCCACTAAACATGTCTCTTCATTTACGGAGGGAGGTGATTTTCTTTTTTCACTAAAGCTCATAACAATTTTAAAGACAATTATGTGATAAATAAATCAGAGTGGTCAGATACCACGGTTGACCACCGAGCAAAATTAATCTACCAAAATTTTATAAAACATTTTACCAAACAACAACCAAATAATAAATCTATGTTTTGCTGAGTTTTGACTCAACATTTTTGTGTATATTACTGGCAAAAAAATGTTTCAAAAGAAGGGTGTTTGATATTTTATTTTAGAAGTTTTTATTATTTTTTTTGATCAACTCCTTATAGCGACAATATTATTTGAGTTGTATAAATATCCCTTTGAGACTTTGATAACTATCACGGGCCTAACCAACAAAATTTAAAATTTTTAATGCTTATTTATAGAAAATTTTTGTCAAAATTTTACTATCCATAGCAAATTTTTTTTGCTCAAAATTTTATTCATTCGCTTTGTTTTGTTATTGTTGGTTTTTGTTCTTTAAGCCATTGTTGTTTGTTTTTTTATGTCAGCTTAAAAACCATTACATTGACTAAACCAAAACCTTTTTTTCGGAAGGTTTCAAGTGTGGTTCATTGTTGGGTTTTAATGAAACTGCCTGAATTTATTCTGATAATTGCCGTGATAGTTTTTGCCTGCAAGTAGAGGATGCTAGAGGATGGAATAATTTCCGAAACGTGCGTCCATTCAAACAATTCTTGCATCTAATAGGCTTTGCCCAAATAAATTTTGACAAACATTCTTTTCCTGCTGTTGGTTAAGCTACACTTGTAGTTTAGTCAATGTATGGTTTAAGCTGAAATAAAAAAAAAACAACAACAAAATTTATTTCTATAAAAATTTTTGTTTTCAAAATTTTATTTTCAAGTAATTTAAAAATTTTATTTTACAAATTTTTAATTTATAAGAAAAAATGCGTTATATTTATTATTTTTTATAGAAATTTTATTTCTTATAAAAATTTTTTCAAAATATTATTTTCAAATAATTTAAAAATTGATTTAAAAAAAAAATGTTTAATGTTATTTATGTTTATACAAATGTGTATATTTTTTTATAGAAAATTTTTGTCAAAATTTTATTTCACATAGAAATATTTTTTGCTCAAAACTATTTCTACAGAAAAGTTTGCTCAAAATTATGATTTCTATAGCAAAATGTTTCTCAAAATTTTATTTTCCATAAAAAGATTTTGTAACAAATCTATTTCCAAGAAAATTATGTTTAAAAAAATTATTTTCTATAAAAAAATTTTATCAACATTTATATTTCTATAAAAAAATTTTGTCAACATTTTATTTTCTATAGAAAAATTCGTTGTTCAAAATTTTATTTCCATAAGAAAATTTTATTTCCATAGCAAAATTTTATTTTCCATAGAAAAATTTATTTCAAAATTTTATTTCAATACGAAAAATTTTGCTCAAAATTTATTTCCATCACATTGACACATTTTATTTCTACAGAAAATTTCTTTCAACATTTATTTTTAATAGAAAAGTTTGTCAGAATTTTATTTTTTACTTAGAAATTTTTGTCAAAAGTTTATTTTATTAGAAAATTTTTTCAACATTTTATTTTTATAGAAAATTTTGTCAACATTTTATTTATAGAAAATATTTTATCAAAATTTTATTTTTAATAGAAAATGTTTGTTCAAAATGTTTATTTCTATAAGAAAATTTTGTCAAAATTTTACTTTCCATAGCAAAAATTTTGTCAAAATTTTATTTCTATAGAAAGAATGTTGTTCAAAATTTTATTTCTCTGAGGGGAAATTTGTAAAGTAACTTTTCAGTAGAGGAGGAATATTTTGCAAAAATCTACCAAACATCAAGAATTTCTACCAATCATATCAAACAGTTAAAATTTACTATTTTGGTAGAATTCTTACCAAACTGTGGCAACGTGTCCAAAAACTTGAAGATTCTTAGGAAACTAACATGATTTTATGTATCATCATAGAAAATGTCGGCGCAACGTTTGTTCAAAATCAATAAGGATTTATGATACATCCTATAGCAGTGGGAGGGGAAGGGAAATATAATTTAAAACTTTGTTTTTTTGTTTCTTGACATCCATAACATTTTTCTGCTAGGACCATTTAATTAGGGCAAAAACGAAAAACCACACACACCACATTCCCCATGCCAAAAGAAATCTACACACACAAACTGCCATGTAAATTTCCCTTTAGATGGCTAATGTTTACATCAAACTTACTCAAATATTTATGACTTTTTTTCCTGCTTAAGTAAAATTTTACTAAATGAAAGAAATGCATATAAGAAAACCTTAGTGAGGGAGAGAAATTCGACACCAAAACCCTAATTTTGGTTTCATATATTTTAGGTTTACTTCTTACTTATTACAACAAAAAAGAAATTATGAACTTAGCTTTCTTACCAGAAGTTGAAGCAAAGGAAACGGAAATAGAAATCCTGTTTAAAGGGTATTTTTTCAAGAAAAACATAACCCTTCGGTAGTAATTACAAATGAATAACTCACAAATGCCAAATATTCTGGAAGAAGTGCTCTTTTCTCTATGAGTGATTAATAATATCGAGAATTACTTGCATAAGCCTCTATAGATGGATGGATGAATGGACCAGACGGACGCGTCGTATTCTACGAGTGTATTCCCCGAACACTATCAATATTGCTAATTAGGAAATCCTCTTTGCGCTTTAATGCGTAACTCAAAATAAACCCAAGTGTGAAATATTTTTAGACAAGCGCTTTGGGGGCATTGACAAGAAAACCTTTTGTAGCTGCTACCTTTCCTCCATAGGGGGAAACAACAGAAAATTCACGCAAGGGAAAAATTTCACAAAGTATTTCAAAAAATAATTTGCGTTGTGCTTAAGAATAAAAAGAAATTTTGTTATGTAAAAACAAAATACGACGTAAAAATACATAAATTGACATTTTACATTTTTGTTTATAATTAATTTAAAATCATTTTTCTTAACCAAAAAACCTATGAAGCGAAAACTCGAACACCCGTACGGTATCACAATTGGAGGCCTACAATACACTAATAATACACGTGTATTAACTTCATGCACGCGATTATTATTTTGTGGCATTTAAATCTCACTCATTTTTGTACTTTTAATACTTATTTACCCACCCTTTGTGATATTTTAGAAAAAAAAGGCAAATTTGACTGCCACCACTTATACTTTTACAGTATTGTTCAGCCTATTATGTTGAGATTGCATTCAAGTGGGCATATCTCTTAGTTGGGCGTATAGTGAGCAAGGCCCATTATTTTAGGCAGTCAATTATGACCACCATAGGTGCTGCATACTGAGACATCGGGACCTCCGAAAACTTTGACACAATCGGCCCATATTCACCATTATTGTGGAGGACGGAGGCAAATTTCCGCTTAAACTTTTTCTTGTTGCGCGGTCGAAACTCGGAATTTAACCCACGACCCAGCAAATCAAACTGGCTAATATAACGTAAATGAATTGTTTGAGAGAAAAAGTAGGCTTTCAAAATGGTTAAAGAAGATCAAAGAAGTTAATTTTGGTTTACGATAAATTTTTGAGGTATACTCCAATTATGAGTTTTATTATGAAAGGAATCCAATAAACCGCATTCCTCAGCTTTTTTTTATGCTACGATTAAATTTCTCTTTCGATCGGCGGCCACGAGATTAAAGGCTGCGATTGAGACGACATGGGTAATACACCACGCATGACTTTTGGGACAGGGTGCCGCTTGTTTCACTTTGAGGCCAGTAAAATCTTTAACGTTGAAACGGGTTCACATTGGAGATCAACAAGCTGCACCAAAACGGCAATCCTCTTGCCACCCTGCTGGTGACATTTATAAGACTTATCCACATTAACTTCGAGCTGAAAGGATATTCGAGTACAATGCACCAACTGGACCCATTCGCTGCTAGAACGACACGATTCGTCAAAAATCCATATACATTGATATCTCGAAAACCAAGAGGTTTTTCGGATGTTCAATAGTAAATCATTCATTGACAAATTTCAGGAATTTTCTTAAGCAAAATAATATCTAAAGTTATTTTAGTTTCAATCTAGACGGAACGATTCGTCTCGAGTCGATTTTGTGTTTCATGAACAGGCAGTTAATTGAAGAAAAACCATGATGAAAACCTCTCTTTCGCAATTATGGTGCACCGGCTTAAACCCTCCCGATTAAGGTTACGAACTGCATAGCTCTGCATATTTGCCTCGTGTGGGACTTGTTTGTAAACATAACTGGGTACAGATGTCAGTCGAGTGAAAAGGTTTATAGCGAAAACCAAAATGACTTCAATACAAACTTCCAACTTTTTCAAAACCATTTTAAATGTATAAATATAAACAAAATACATGATATAGGAAAAATCTCCTATTTATTTTTTCCAAAAATTAAACATATTTTTCTATTGCTAGAAATATGTAGAAATAATCAGCAGGACCCAAATTGATATGATCGATGATCACAACTCTTATGTCATTCTAGGATGCTACAAGACCTAACCTATGTGTCTTAGGGAGAAAATTTTGTTGTTTTTTTTTAATTTTAACAAATTGAAAGGCGAACGCAGCATCAACTCTATAAAATTTTGAAAATAATTTTTTATATAAAACTTGTAAGATAACACAAGTTGTCCCTCCTTCTCCCTAACATAATATTACATATATCTCCCTTTTTTATACTATCTCCTTAAAAGTATACCCAATAAAAAACAATCCTTGTATATGTTAGCAAAAAAAAAAACACGACCAATAAAAATGACAAACTACACACACAAACCCAAACAAAACTTACAATAATGGAAATAGATAATCAAACACATTTGTGAGTAATGTTGTTTATCAAGAAAAGAATGGATTGCAAGAAACGGAAATACAAACCACAACTTTAAGGATGTCAAACTCACCACACTCAATATCGCATGCTTCTCGTGTTGCCCTTCAATTGGGACGAGCTGTTGAAAGAAAAATATACCCCACCAACAACTGACAGGCAAAGGGCGGGCAGGGCGGGGCCAGGGCGCGCCAACCGCGCCGCCAGGGGGGGCGGCCAGCGGGGCGGCAGGCAAACGGGCAAGGCGGGGGCGCGGGTCGGGGGGCCAAACGCAGCGCCACGCCCAGGGGGGGGTCGGCGGGCAAGGCTACGTGCGCAGGGGGCCCGGGCGCAGGGGGGGGCCCAGCAGGGCCACGGCGCAGGGCGCGGGCGCCCAACCACCGCAAAGGAAAAAAGTGAGGGCAAAAAATTAAAAAAAATTACGGCTTAATCTCCTCTTTTTCGGCTTCGGTTAATCGGCCGCTTAACGATGAAGGTCGATTATTGATTTTTAGCCGAATGCCGAAGCCGATTCTTCTGTCGAGCTCTAATATCCAAAAATGATATTTCTGAGTGGTTTTGCCGCAATGTAAAACGCCATTTGGGCTATAAAAAGGAGGTACTTTGCCATTGAGCTAAACAAATAATGGGGCAGTTCCTCTTGATATGAAAATATGGAACCACAGAAAATACATTTTTTATGAACCTCAAAAGTAACTATCAACTACTGTGAAAATAGCTGGCCGTCTAGCATGGAATGTATAATAAACTACTAAGTTTGCGTGGTTGACATTTTTGGTAACTTGGTGATGGAGGAAATTGTTACCAAGTGGAAAAGTGTTAAAAATTCTTAAAATTTTGGGTAATAATCATCAAATGCAATTTTTTAGGCAGAAATATTTGTTGGTAATCAGTTGTAACAAGAATTGCTTGAAGTTTCTAAAGTGGGAAAGATTTCACTTAGAAATTTAAAAAATAAGGCGTTTTTTAATATTTTTAAATGGTGGAAATCTACTATAGATTATTTCCAAGAAATTAAAAGAGAGAGATTATTGTTAACTGATAATTATTGGAAAAAATGATTTCAAGGTTTTTATTCTAAATTTTAAAATATGCGTAAAAAACTTAGTT
>PGFW01067265.1:26141-37295 GCA_003123925.1 Haematobia irritans | reverse complement strand
CTGTAGTAGTTAGCATCATCAACCTTTCTTGTTGTTGTTTTTCGGGCAGGTCATAATGCAAATCATGAAAAATCCTTTTCCTATTTGAATTTGGGGAAAACTAAACAAATCCATACATTTTATAACGTGATTCGGGGATTTGGTGGGCTAACTCGTTTTTATTGTTTTGGTTTTATTTCTATTTTGTTTCCATGTTTATTCTAACAAACCAAATAACCGATATCGATATCAATTTGCTTTTTCAATTATAGATGTCATGCATGGTGCTCGTGGTGTCCACCAAATGGAAATCACTTCGTTGGTCAGTGAAGAATTGCAGCCCGTAATACAATTGAAAACCGCAGCCGTTGTCCTTAGACCCACAGAATCGAAGGTATCACCCTTAAGTGGCACACGTGATGTTATACCAGAGGGCCGGCAAATCTATCAGAATATTTTGACATACTCCCTAAATGTGGCCAAAGCCATGGAGGTGGCTATCTATGCGCCCATCTTCAATTCCGTCCTCTACGAGTCGGAATACGAGTCACAGCTGTGGATGATATTCGATGCCAACAAGCATATGGTGGCCTGTGGTGATGCTAATTCACACAAATTCTATACGAAATTGGATAAGGGCGAGTACTGCATTCGACTGCAGATACGCCACGAGAAACGTGATGTGCTGGAGAAAATCAATGAGGCCAATATGATTGCTTTGTTCAAGCTGCCGAGTAGCATAAATCTCGAGGTTTACGATCAATACAATCAGTGTGTAATAGCGGGACGTAAGTTCAATTACAGCACGGTTAAACATGATTGTCCCAAGGTCTTGTACATTGCCCCGCTTGGTCTGGAGAAATTATCAAAGGCCAGTTTACCAGCGAGTACAGCATGGTTGGCTGGCTCTATAACCTTGGCCAAGGATGAAGTGGGCCGCAAGGCGGACATTCAAGAATTTACCTATGTCCTGAATCCACCCGATAGTGGGAAGAAGAATGGTGCCAGTGCAAATGGTAGCAGTTCATCTGTATCCAGCAGTAGTTCAAACTCATCTATGGGTAGTTCTTCGAAATCGAAAAGTTCGGGCGGTACAGCGGGTCCTGCATCTGTACCCTCAAATGCTGGAGATGGTGCCAATACTGCGGCTGCTGGCCCCCAAGGTTCACCCAAGAAATCAAAGTCAACAACCGATGAATATGCTGAAAGTTTACGTGATTTCCAATGTTCAATGCTAACCAAGTTAGGTGAGTGTAATGGTGGAGGGGGGACAAGCACAGAAATAATAATGAGGGTACGTAATAGCAATGACTTGCCATAAAGGAAGACCAACAACAACAACAATAACCAAAAGTAAGTGGCAAACAAAGGAAAATAGTAAATGAGAATTTCTGTGGAAATCCAAGTAAACTTTTAAATGGATTTTTTAATAGTTTTTCTCTGGAAAGCCATAAAGCACCTGCTAACCAACCAACTATTGATTAACAACAAAAGATACTTTGGAGAATTATAGCGAATGAATCTTTAAGAAGTTTTCTATTTAATTTTTGTTTGTCAAAAAAAAAAAAAAAAACACGGAAGTTTTCCTTAGGTCACCGTAGAGTAAATTTACTGAGGTGACATTTGGCCAGGAAATTTTCTCAAAAGGCATTAAGAAAAATTTATTTGGTTTTTCCTAGAAAAAGCAATTAATTCGCTAGAAATTTTGCCACTGTAGGCACTCTTCAGATTCCTTGGGTTTACTTTTGTACTCGCTCAAGAAACTAAGGTAATTCCCAAGAGTATTAAATAAATTTTTTAAAATAAATAAATGAAAAAATTATTTTTTTTTTGAGGTTTAGTCACATGAAATGATAAAATATCCTCTTTCAGATTACTTGGGATCACTTCTCGTACCACTTATTTGGGCTTAGTCACATAAAATTACAACATATTTTTCTTCAGATTACTTAGGATGACTTCCTGAACCAATTCAAGACAGTCGCTACATTTTTAATGGAATTTGGAATATAGTATTTTTTTTTTTGGTTATTGGGAATGGTAATTTTGGGAGTACAAAAATAGCCATAGGGCTAATTTGGTACGAGTAACTGTACTTTACATTTTTATCATTTATAGCCATTATTTGTGTCTAGCTTCACTTGGGACTAGGTTAGGTTAGGTGGCAGCCCGATGTATCAGGCTCACTTAGACTATTCAGTCCATTGTGATACCACATTGGTGAACTTCTCTCTTATCACTGAGTGCTGCCCGATTCCATGTTAAGCTCAATGACAAGGGACCTCCTTTTTATAGCCGAGTCCGAACGGCGTTCCACATTGCAGTGAAACCACTTAGAGAAGCTTTGAAACCCTCAGAAATGTCACCAGCATTACTGAGGTGGGATAATCCACCGCTGAAAAAATTTGCTTGTGTTCGGTCGTAGCAGGAATGAACCCACGACCTTGTGTATGCAAGGCGGGCATGCTAACCATTGACACACGGTGGCTCCCTCCCTCACTTGGGACCTACTTCTGCAGTCCCCAACACCCCTTTTTTATACAAACATCAACCATAGGATGGTGGAGAGCGAAATTTGCTACATGGTGTTTATATTATGCGTCTTAACAACCATCGCAACAAATTGGTCCACATCGGTCCATAATTATATATAGCCAGCCATATAAACGCGATCAACCCCCGATTTGGCTTGCCAGAGCCTCTGAAGAGAAGTAAATTTTGCAATCCGATCCCGGCTGAAATTTTGTACATGTTGTTATATAGGGTTCTAAGCAACCATCGCAAAATTGCGTTCACGTATCGGTCCATAATTATATATATGCCGCCAAAACGACACCATCGAAAAGATTCTCCACAAATAGATGTATGCACACGAACGTATCCATACGATATATCTAGCTTTGATCCGGAACGACATATATGAGAGAAAGTAAATCATTATTGTACGGCGATTTGTACATGGTGTTAGTATATGGTCTCTAACACACGCAAAAATGGGCGTCCACACTCGGATCCATATTATAATATAGGCCCCCATAGAAAAGCGATGCCAACGATTTGGCTTGCAGAGCCTCAAGAGAAACAAATTTCTCAATCCGATCAGGCTGAAATTCGGTACATGTATTGTTAGTATATTGGTCTCTAAGCACCAACGCAAAAATTGGTCCATATCGGTCCAATAATTTATATATAGCCCGCATATAAACCGATCACCAGATTTGAACTCGCAGGCCCTCTGGAAGACCAAAAATTCATTTGATTTAGTTGAAATTTGGTAAACGTGATTGCTAAGTTATATATTGGCCTCAAGACCCATGCAAAAATTGGTCGATTATCGGTCCATAAATTAATATATAGGCCCATATAACCGATCCCCCAGAATTTGACCACCGGAGCCTCTTGGAAGAACCAAAATTCATGTTGATTGCGGTTTGACAATTTGTGACGTGATGTTAGTATATGCGTATCCAACAACCATGCAAAAATGGTCACATCGGTCCATAATTATATATAGCTCCCATATTAAACCGATCCCCAGATTTGACCTCCGTGCCTTTTGGAGAAGCAAAATTCATCCGATCTGGTTGAAATTTGGTAAGTGGTGGTAGTATATGATATTTAACAACCATCTTTCGTAGAAGTTTCTACGTAATCCATGGTGGAGGGTACATAAGATTCGGCCTGGCCGAACTTACGGCCTTATATAATTTCTTTTTTTTTTTTCTTTTTATGACGAAAGAAAAATTAATTTGCTAGAACCTTAGCCACATTAGCCACTCTTCAAACACGGAGGGATAACTTCCTGTATTTCCTCAAAAAGCCAAGGAAATTCCCTAGAGTATTAATATTACAAAAACACAATTTTATGAGATAAATTAATTTCATTAAAAAATCAATTCACTTGTTTTGAGTTGTGACTAAATTTTAAATGGCAAAATGACCTTCTTCAGATTACTTAGGATCAGTTCTTGTACAACCTTGTTGCGGCTCAGTCACATAAAATTACAAAATTATTCCTTCTTTAGAATTACTTGGATCACCAAAAACCGTCAAAATTAAATTTAATTTAATTTGGAAATATATCGCGAATTTTGTTAAGGTATTTTCTGGAGTAGCGTATAACCTAGAAGCTAATTTGGTACGAAATAACTGTACATTAGTTCCATTTCTATAATTAAAAAGACATAATTTGGTGCCTGACTTTGCTTGAGACCACTTTCCGTTCTAGTTTAAGCAAAGCCTCAGCGACTTGTTTGAGTTAGGTCCCACAAAATGACAAATACCAACTCCAGATAATTTAGAATTACTTCCAGTACAAGTTGAGACGGTCAATAAATGTTTAATATAATTGGCAATATATAGTTTTTATTATTATTGAGGATGATGTATTTGGAATACCCTAAACTTAAAGAACTAAATTGGTATTTTTTGTTCACATTTTTTATGATTTAAAATCCTATCATTTGTGCCTGGCTATTTAAATAAAAAGTCACGCCTGTTCAGATTACTGGCCATTTCCTGTAGTACCATTTAAGGAAGAAACAAGGAATTTCAGACTTAAAGATTAGGTTTGGACCCTTTGTGTATCCTGTAACCGCTTATACATGATGGCTATCACCAAAAATTCCATATTAAAAGGTTCAAATGATCTAGTGTTTAATCGTACACCAGCTCTGAAAATGTCACCGATGGAGTATAAGTGACGAAAGCCTCGATTGGCTAAAAGCACAAAATCGAAAAATATCTGCAAAATAGCAAAGACCATAAAAAAGATCAAAAAGCTCCAAGAAATTCGGACAACAAGCTCAACCTTAAACAATCCGTGTATGATGTTTGTGCAGACAGAATTCTCGAGAAGTTTCTGTGAGCAGTACACGAAAATTATGATCCCACAATGTACCACCGGAGGTAAAAAAAAACAGTATAGTTCTGCTGGTTGTTTGAGGCCGCTTAGTCGTTTACAGCTTGAGCAAGTTGACATAAACTTCCTGGGGATCGCTTGAATCTGGCCTGATTGTTTAGTATGGTCCACGATGGACACTGTTTGGTGGATATAAATGCCGTATCTACCGGCGAGAAATGATGCGATCGTCCGAATCTAAGTACAATAGCACGCTATCAACGAATCCCATTACTCTCCTCAATAGAGCCCCGCTTACAGTTGTAACAATATTAGAAGAGCTAGCAGCCGATGAGTGTCGAACCCAACCGATCAAACGGTGCATCGAATCCGCTTACATGAGATTAACGCGTTCCGCGTAATGGCAACTGTTTGGTGGATAAAAATATTGGTAAATCTACCGGCGGGAACGATGCGTCCTGAATTGTAAGTACGCCAGAAAACAGTATCAACGAATCCTGATTGGCCCTCCTCTATGGAGTACCGCTTGCAGCGCGAAGAGTCGACACCCAATGATCACACCTGATTGGCTCTTGCACCAATGTCGTTTATAACGGTTAACGATAGGATACTGCTTTTAAGAATATAAATGTCGTATCTCATTGCTAACGATATGTCTGCGATTGCGTCCTATTGCCCTCCTCTGATGAGTTACCGCTTGCAGGCGAAGAGTCGAACCCATGGATCACACCTGATGGCTTTGACCAATGTGTTTATAACGGTTAACCGATAGATACGTCTTTAGAGAATATAATGCGTATCTATTGGCTTGAAACGTATGTTGCGACTGCGTAGCCGTACTATTGGCTGTGAGTTCGCAAATTAGAAATTGTAGATCACGAGAATGTTCCCCAGAGGACTCTATCCATCTAGGTTAGGTATAACATATCATGCAGCTCTGGCTACAATTTTCTGTTGCTGTTGCTGTTTTTTGGATGCGTCCACTACATGGTTCATCGTCAATGCTTGTACCGACCACGTTTAAATTCGACAACGGCAATTTGTACTGTATGCATTATGAAGAGCACATTTCGACTAACACATTCACCATATCCTTATGAATTTCTGCTGTCCCGATAAAACCTTTTTTATGTAAATATTTATGACAAGCAATGCATTTCAAATTTTTCCACTTGTAAAAAATTGCGGATGCGTCTTTTTTGAACACCTGTTTCTATATGAAAGGAGTTACGCAGATCGAAACAAAATGTAACATGTGTTCATAACAAGAGATTGGAAGTTTCGCAAACACTTAACTTTTTTCTGTTTATACCGCGCTTTATTGTGCTAAAGGGTTGATACGGTCAAAATTTGGTCCAATATAAACTTTGACAGTGATTTCGTTCATAATTGAAGGTGTTCGTGTTTGTGGGTAAATTGTTGCTCTATTTTTAGATTTTGCAATTCACATCTTCAGTTGTCAAAATGCTCGTCCAAGCAAGAAGAGCGCGTATCAAAATTTTGCTCGCGCATTCGCGAGAAATTCGCAAGCTACTCGCAGCCAATGCTGGCAAAATCGCTAAAAGTTGCAAATCAATCGTTACAAATGTAATTAAAGTGTGGTTCGGGGAACGTTTGTGTCGGACAGCCAGACGGTCTGGATCGGGGGGAACATCCGAAGGGAAAACCGCCTGTACACGACAAAGAGAGATTGCCTGTAAGTTTCAAGCGAAAACCCTAACCTCTGCTCATGACCGAGATACCGCCAACATAAGGCGGTGTTATCGTATTATCAAAACCGTCGCAACGAGCTCAAAAAAACGAGCCGGGGACTATATCACTTACAAGAAGGTTAGTTGACTCCAAATCGCGATGATAAACAAAATACGCACGGCACAGTGGATTCCCGGAGCTGTTAACACGACGATTGCTGACGAAGCTTTGACTGCGTGGTAATGGACGAACGAAACCTAACGTCAAGAGGCCGACTAACAAGCAGCTTTCCGGACAGGAGTTTTTATAAACGGCAAAAGGAAGGGGAAAGGTAGGCAGATATTTTCAGAGCACAATAAAACTGTCAAATTCGGCAAAGAAAAATATTTGGTTTGACAAGCCATACTTTGCCTGTGGCCTTGAAAGGAAGCATTTTCATAGCTTCCGGAACTAGTCAACGCAGAAATTTACGTGAAAGTAGGCGGTTGTGTTCCGTAACTGTTTTTTGGCCGGAATTTGGGCATCTTGTCATTACGTAAAAAGGCCATGGAGTGGTACGCGAGGTACGCGCCAAACAAAACGTGCAGGTGGTTCCGCAAGAGAAACCCTCCAAACGCCCAAATTTGGAGAAAATACTGGCTGTTGTCAAGCGGAACCTAAAGAAAGACCCAAAAGAACTGCTAAGGACAGAGCAGCAGTTCAAGGCAAATTGCCTTTCTGTGGCGAAGAAGGTGGAACCAATGTGGTCTGTACAAAAGTCTGATGGCAGGTGTGCAAGGCGTGAGGCCACGCAATCTCGGATTTGGAAATAAGGAAAAGCCTAAACTGAATATTTTTTCCTGAATTTTAACTACTAATTGAAAGCTTGAAAAAGAATTTACATTTGATTTTTTTAAAATAAACGATTTCACCAATTAGCACCGCGTTTTCCCCCTTGACCAAATTTTGAAGCCGATTCCCCCGATCCAGACTTCCGGCTGTCGACAAACCGTTCCCAAAACATTTTTAATTACTTTTGTAAACGGTTGATTGCAACTGTTTAGCGATTTTGCCAGCTTTGGCGTGCGAGTGGCTCGGATTTTCGCGATGCCGGCGAGCAAAATTTTGAGTACACTGCTCTTTGCCTTGCTTGGAACGGCATTTTGACAACGAAGAGTGAATTCCAAACTCAATATAGGAGGCAACATTCTTACACACACAGCACCTTCAAAATGAGGGGTGTCAGGTTTTTTATAAATGCATAAATTGATACAGAAATACGTCAAGTTTATATTGACCCAAATTTTGACCGTATCACCCTTTATTGCCTAAAAGGTTTGCTTAAACAATCTCACTATAAGGTCATAAATTGATCGATCTTCGCAATATGAGTTGGGCGGCACATCAATCCAAATTCAAAGTATTCATCAGGAGGTGAACTACGACCTCGAAAAGTAATCCACGCATTCCCATCGATAAACACCGGTACTTTACGGAGCTTTCGACGCCAAAAAATTGCGAATAAAGTTCGGCGTCTGCACTGTTGTTGAGTTTAGTCCACATCGAAACGTCTTGTAAGAATAATGCGCACGAATATTTTTAACGATTTAATTCCATTTTGGGCGAGATGAATCTTTTAAGACTGCTGTATAACATACACAAGACAACGTTCGTATGTCAAACGTCCTGAGTAACGTATAACCTCAAACTTTTACGAATAAGACTCTCAGTTGGCAGATTGGCAACATTACGGTTGCCCAAGTCTCGTCAACTAAAAGGCATAAAAGTATATCGACGAACAAAAAGAAAGCGGCAACCCCTGTTGCTTAGTTCTAACGTTCTTTGAATGAATTATTGGTATAACTTTCAAGGCGATCCCATGTAAAGTTAAAGCGTCCGACACTACTAAATTAAAAAATCGTTCAGTATTTTCTGAGAAGAATAAACATTGATTTGCTACAAAAAATGTTAGATGTTTCACCGTTAGAAAAACATTTTGCTCTAGAACAGTTTGATGTGACCATATTCCTTCTCTGAGTGTAGTTGCAAGTGATTCTTATCGCTAAAATTTTAACCCTAGATAGAGAGTGCGTTCACGATTTTCGGGACCCCAAAATTACTGATCTTAAAGATGTTTCACATGTCTGTTGGGTTTTTTCTTTTCCTTAACCTTCAGCACCATATTTTCTCAGCTCTTCGTAGGAGAATTTGTCCAGTTCTTGTTACCAGAAAATTGTTTCAGCAATTAATTTTTATCCAGTATTTTAAATTTTGATCTTCTTATAAAATCCTCTTATAGGCATAACAAAAATTATTATATATTTGCAAACACGTTCTGGCCATGTTTCCCATTAATGTTGCCACTAATTGAAAATTACCATTTAGGCTTAAATGAGAGCCTCATTAAAGACTCCGTCTATACCAGCATTGACTTCTGTTGTTTCATCAATTGGTATTGCCATTAAAATGTGCAGGGCAAGGATTATTACAATAATGACTTGAGTTTCGACTATATCTAAAGGGAGAACAATGAGTAGAGGTAGGGGAGTAGGAGAAGATACGGAACTTGACCTTGAGGACGAGGCTAAGAAATTGCTGAAACGAAACACTTACACACAAACATTCAAGGGCTATTGTATCATTACCACTACTGAGTTGATGGTAATTGCCAGCCATCATCACAGCCGAATATTGAAACACTGGGGCAATCAGAAAACCACAGCAGGCCTATCCAAGTCAGCCAGCCAGCCCTGCAACTTAATTAAAATCGTATTATTGAATTATTATCTTTTTTGGTTTTGTTTTGTTTTCGTGTGTTTTCTGTTTTTTTTTTTTTTTTTTTTGGGGGCAGTAGATTTTTTTTCCATTGGTTTCTACGTTATTTTTTAATCTCATTCCAGTTGAATAGTCGTCATCGGCAGCTGTGGCTGCAATCTGTCTGTCAGTCAGCCAGTCCAGTAATGTCAGTGAGAAGAGATGCTCATTTCTCTTGTCTTTGGAAATCCTATGTATTATTGTATTGGGCCTTTATTCTCACATAATTGCCTTCAGTGGAAATCTGGAAATTCACAACTTCAAACAGAAAAAAACAATGAACATTACTTGATTTGTTTCTCCAAGCCATTGCTTTGATGGCCAGTTTTGTTTTTTTGTTGCTGGTCTTCTTCTTCTATGGCCCCTAAAGGTTTTTGGTCAATGGGTTTCCTTTTGTTTATTTATGTGTCCTTTAACAATATTCTTTCCAAATTAATTTTCCAACAATTTTTTGTTTTGTTTTAAGGTCTTATTTTTTGCCTTTTCTTTTTTCTTAGCTCTATCTCAGATTTTCCGTATTTTTTTCTTGCTACGGTCTTTGTCATTCCATAAAACAGATCTTAAAAAAAGCTGAAAAACTCTACGAGGACATTATTGCTGGTACATCCCAAACATTTGGCTGCTCATCTTACTCCTCAATACCAAAACATGAAATCATCATGCAGAGATGAAAGGCACAATATCCGTTTACATTTGCCATAAGTCATTAAATGCAAACAAGCAAAACACAGCATGCTTACGGGTGAATGCAGTCAGCCCAGCCAGCTTACTGAGCATCCAAACAACGAACAGCTTAACTGCAGGCAGATTAGAGGGTTAAGACTAAATTGGTATTTTTGTTACATTTTTATGATTAAAAACCATCATTTGTGCCTGGCTATTAAATAAAAAGTCACTCTTCAGATTACTTGGAACCACTTCCTGTATTCATTTAAGGAAGAAGCAACGGAATTTCAGACTTAAGATTACGGTGACCCTTTGTGTATCCTGTAACCGTTATACATGGATGGCTATCACCAAAAATTCCGTTTAAGGGTTTCAAAATGATCGCACGTCGATTTATTGGGAGATGTCGAAGTATCCTGAAAATGGCTACCGTGGAGTATAAAGTGACGAAACGCCTCGATTGGCCCACACAAATTGGCCACCTATTGAAAAATATCTGCAAAATAGCTAAGACCATACAAATTTCAATAGATCCTTTAGGCTCCAAGAAATTTCCTTCATGAGAAAGCTGTCGAGGCGATGAGTACTGCGGACAACAAGCTCAACCTTGAGACAATTCTCAGAATTTTCTGCCTGGTTTAGTTACAGTCGACGAAATATGGATCCATAAGTGACCACCGCAGGCAAAAAAAAAACAGACTAGCCTTGCTTGGTTACTCACCGATAGAGAGTACCAACGAATCCCATTACCCTCCTCTATGATGCGCGCTTACAGTTGTCACAAATATGACAGCAGCTAGCCGATGAGTCGATCCCAACGGTGCGTGGAATCCGCTGACTTGATATTGAAGTCTTTACAAACTTGAATCATGTTACAGAACGATCCTGCTGGATCTTTGACTGTCTGATGTGTTTTATACGGTCCGCACTGTTGGTGGATATAAATACCATCACTAACGACGCGAACGATACGTGTGATCCAAAATTCTAAGTACGCACCGAAAGCAGGTACCAACGAACCATATTATCCTCCTCTTTGAGTCTCGCTTACAGCCGATGAGTCGAACCCAATGGATCACATCGATGCGTCGAATCCACTGACATGAGATTGAAATCTTTAAAAGCATAAGCACTGTTACAGGATGAGCCTGATGACTCTTGAC
>PGFW01067234.1:0-13388 GCA_003123925.1 Haematobia irritans | reverse complement strand
TTTGCCGCCACCGCCACTCGCCACCTAAAGACGATTGCCGCCAAAAATCGTACATAAATTTTAAAATCGTAATTCTTTTAACCCTTGTGAGGGCCTCTAAAAAGTCCTGCTATTTTATTATAGTCAGAACACTAAAAAAACAAAAGTGAACCCTAATATCTTCACTAAAGTGAGTTAATTCTATTTTAGTTCATGAAAATTTTTACGTTTTAAGAAAGTTCATGAATTAATAATTTTTTCGTACGTTAGTTAAATTAACTAAAACAGCGAGAATTATACTACAAATGAATGCAGAAGATTACTTAAATTCGTACTTCTCGCAAAATACAGTTCATTATTCTTTAAATTGTAAACTTTACTTACAAATGCGCACATCTTACATTCTTGCAATTTCTTGCAAACTGCAAATTTCTTAACAAGTAAAAAATATTAATTACGTGCTAATTAAATTTCCTGAAATTGGTCGAAAAGGTTTTACTTATTTTTTGTTATATCCGTGTATTTCAGCGTTTAATACTGTTTACTTAAAATTTTCTACAAAATTTATTTCAAATTTCCTAAAATTAACCAAAAAAAATTTTCTCATGTTGTGGTTCAACGTTTTTTCAGTGAATAAATTTAGCCTAAATTATTGGAATGAACGACCGGAATCAGACACAAATGTGTACATTGACAACCGGTGATATAATGTCGTCGTCTAAAAGGAATTTCCAAAAACATGATTCGCTCATCACAACCCAGCAAAACAAACATTCTTGGAAGTTCCCAGTCAAAAACAATTTGGAATTCTTCTAAAAGGCGCATACAATTTAAAAGTTACCAAAAAAGTCTACCAAGAGATGTCCTTTACTTTTTAATACAAAGACAGTATTTTAAATCGATTTTTAAAAACTCTTTGTTTTCATAATTTTTAATGGGTAATTGTAAACTTTTTGTTTCAACTACATTAAAATAGAAGTAAGGAAGTAATAAATACTGGACAAATTATTCAAATTTTTGTCGATAAAATCTAAAGGTTACAGAAATTGTGAATTTTTGAAAATTGTGGTCAAGTACGTTCAAACAAGCGTTAGAATGCATTAAAAATCCATACAAAATTATTAAAAATTTATTTATTGGCAAAATGTCACACAATAGTTTAATTATCATCCCATAAGAAAAACTGAATTCAGATCACACCTAAAAGTGATATCAATCAGTGCAACCGGCTGTTGAAATGGATAGACCTCCGTCCTATGAAAAACCCATTCGAATCCCATCGATTTTTTTCTAACTTTCGATCAAACCGCATCGAGCCCCCAAAATTTTTTCCACTTCCAATGCCAGTCCTTTTGACAATCCATAAACATTCTTCTAAAAGCGCATCTTGACCCAAAATTATTTTTTTTTCTATCCAAGTATTAGATATGTAAAGCAATAGACTATTTTTAAGGGAAATTTTTTTAAGTTTTGGAAATTAAATTCCCACAAAAAAATTCGAAAATTAATAAAAAACAAGTATATACAGCAGTAAGTCGGCCGGGCCGAATTCTTAAATACTCCACCACCATGAACCAATGATTAGGGTGTCTTTGAAATTATCAGGAGGCTTTGCAGGGACTGTGAGGACACTTCCCGTATATAAATTTAAAGTATTTCATCCTATGAGGACTATATCAGATTCTGATATATAAGAACCATTTTTGTTTGAGTTTCTAGAGGATCTTAACATCTCCTTGTAAGTGTGCAAGAAATTATAAATATAAGCGTCTTTATTTGAAATCTTAAATCTAGTAGAAGTCAAAATCTGGAAAATTTACATTGAGTTTCAAGCGAATGTTTCATCCTCAGTGCAGCCTTCTACACCCTCAAAAGTGAAAGTCGGTCTATTATGGAGCATTACCAAATGACCATAAAAACCTTAATCCGATACACGTTATTGTGAGCCTAATAATACCAGAATTACAATTTCAGGGCAATCAGATAAAAACTACGGTTTCTAGAAACCCAAGGAGGTTAAAATCGGGAGATCGTTTATGCGGGCAAATATACTGAAATATGGACCGATGCTCACTATTTTCGGCACACCTCTATATGATCCCGAAAAAAATACCTCTAGATTTCAATTTCAGGCAAATAGGTAAAAACTTCGGATTCTAAAGCCCAAAAGTAAAATCGGAAATCGTCATATATGGGGGCGTATACCAAGAATTATGGACCGATCTCACCATTTTTCGGCCACACTTCTTTATGTCCAAAATACCTCTAGATTTCCAATTTCAGACAAATTAGGATAAAAAAACTACCGGTTTCTATAAGCCCAAACCCCAAATCGGAGTCGTTTTATAATGGGAACATACAAACTATTGGACCGATACTCACAATTTTGGCACACGTATTGTGGTCCTACAATTAGCTCTAGATTTCCAATTTCCGGTAAATGAATAAAAACTGCGATTTCTATAGCTAAAGAATGTAAAAATCGGGAGAGGTCTTTATGGGGCATTACCATAATATGGACCGATACTCACAATTTATGGCACACGTATTTTGTTGGTCCTACAATACCTCTAGATTTCCAATTTCATGTAAATTGAAATAAAAACGTGCGTTTTCTATAAGCCAAGAAGTAAATCGGGAGGTCGTTATGGGGCTATACCAAAATATGACGATACCTCAACAATTTTTTTGGCCACACTATTTGTGTCCTACAATACTCTAGATTTCCAATTTTCGAAATTGAATAAAAACTCCATTTTCTATAAGCCACAGAAGAAAATCGGCGAGATGGTCCTTATGGGGTGTATACCAAAATATGACGAATACTCATCAATTTTGCGCACAGTATTTGTGCGTCCACAATACCTCTAGATTTCCAATTTCAGGTAAATGAATAAAAACTGCGTTTTCTATAAGCCCAAGAAGTAAAATTCGGGAGATCGGCTATATGGGGCTATGCCAAAAACGCTGGACCGATACCTACCATTTTTGGCACACTCTTTACGGCGTCATCAAATACCTCCAGATTTCTCAAATTTCAGGCAAATGGATAAAACTAGATTCTATAAAGCCCAAGACCCCAAATGGTGAAGGTCGGTTTATATGGGAATATATCAAAACCTGGGACCGATACAGCCATCTTCGAACTGACCTCCTGCAGACAAAAGACGAGTTGTGCCAAAATTTCAGCACGATGCTTCTATTGAAGACCTGTAGGCTGATTACAAATCAGACAGACAGAACAGACAGACAAGACAACAGACGGAACAGACGACATCGTTATATCGTCTTTAGAATTTCCCCTGATCAAGAATATAATATACTCTAACTATAGTCGCGAAATCGATCATTTCGAGGTTACAAACGGCAATGACAAACTTATTATACCCCGTTCAACCATTCTATGGTGGGGTATAACACTAAGGAAAGTCTAAAGTCGGTCGGGCCGACTATATTATTACCCTGCACCACCTTGTAGACCACATTTTCGGATAACCATACCAATCCAGTCAAATGGTTTCTACAATATTTATGACTTTAAATTGAATATATGGGGAAACATATAAAACTCTGACCATTTTTGGAACTTCTGCAAAGTTATTTATGACTTTATCGCGTCAACATATATGATTTATTAGAAATAAAGCGAAGATGAGGTCACTTTTACAAGTTTCGATCTTAGCAGTGGCGATGTTTTTTTAAGAAAATGTGGGTATTCCTGCCACATTTTGCCTTCAATCGGAAAAACATTATATGGAACGCTATGTAAATACTGAACCGATCTTTATACCAAATTTTGACATGCATACTAAGTACTTATTTACTCCCTTTGCAAAATATGTTCCATATCGGTACAAATATAATTATATGGGACTATATCTAAATCTGAAACATTCTTCCAAAATCAAGAGGGTTTCTATTCTGCCCCAAAACAAATTTTGAAGTTCGATTAGCGACCTAAAACTCGCGAAGCCTGACGTTTGATCACACAAAATGTGTTCACAGACAGACGGACGGACAGGACGACATGGCTAGATCGACTCAGCGGACCACCCTGAGCACTATTGCCAAAGACATCACGTGCTATTCTCGTCTCCTTGCTGGGTGTGCAAACACTAGGCACTAACTTATGATATCCTGGTCTACAGCTGTGGTATAAAATCTAGACATTATACAAAAGCTAAAAAGAATAATAATAAAAAATTAATCTTCACCCAGCTGGATTTAAACTTTGCCGTTTGACTTTTTCGCTTTCATGGAAGTTCTTGAGAACGTTTGCAACTTATGTAGATTTTTTTCATTTTTTATTTTTAAGGGGTTATTAAGTTCGACGTTTAGCGCTAACAATCGAAATTTTTTTCACGATTACTTTTCTCAATAATCATTTTAAGGAATTATCAAACTTTTGCTGGAAAATTTGCTTTGCTATTCCTCATACAAGTTTAGTAAAGAAATCTCAACAAATTGTATAATTGTAAAGGACATTCTTTACTGGTGCCAATAACCCCAGTTCAATCCCTGGTGCGGAAAAATTTTCAAATTGTAAATATTAGTGTTAGGAAAATACAGATGTAATAAAAAATATGGATGAAAAATGTGAAATTGTTGAAAATAACATTTTTTTAAGCTTTTTAATATTCTTCATTCAAATGAACTCTAGAGCTCACAACTTCTAAACCAATGCAAAGGATCCAAAAATAGTACTTACCGCCCTATAACAGAGCCCATGTAAAAATCACTGAGATGACCAAGTATTGCACTACTTTCCGGATCACAGATGGGGACCAAACTACTTTTTAGAAGCTCTTTTTTTGCGGATTCGTAACTCGAAAAATGCTCTGATGGCCAAACAATGAATTCGGATCACACTTTAAGAAGTGATGAAATCAGTGAACGGCCTTATTGAAATGGTGACTAATCCGTCCTATGACAAGCCCATTTTAAATTACAGTCCGCATTCTGCGCAATTTTGCACTACTTTCCGGATCCAAAAAGAACATTTTCACTACCTTTTTGGCGACGCTTTTGTTGGTTTCACTTCCCCAAAAATTCTTTTTCGTGCAGTTGTTCGCAATCAATTTAATTTTTTGATTTTTACCGGATGCATAAAAAAAATAGGTTAAGATTAGAATTTAAACCATAATTGCAGAAACTTCTACGACGCACAGAAGAAATTGATCACCATCAAAACATTATTCAAGAGCAAAATTTATTTTGATATGGTGACCATGATAACATGTTTGCACTAACAAGTTATTTTTTAAGTATAAACCTGCTTGCCGAATATCAATACATGTTTCACGACGAAAATAATACTGGTTGCGAAAACCATCTTATATGCCTCTCCACCCCAAAAATTACATTTTGCTCTTAAAACATCGTTTGAGGTGATCATATTCCTTCTCTGGGTGTATGATTGTGATATTTCGGCGCAAAAAGTAAATCTCGACTTACCTTTCATTCCCTTTATCCGAGAGAGCAGATTTGAAGACTTGAATCACATAAAAAGATTCGCAAATATTTGCAATTTAGTCATAAAGTACCTCGAATGGGTAAGCCATTCAGTATATAATATAATCATATTGTAATAAATTGGGATAATCTCGTAAAAATTCTATCCCAAAAATTCCCAATTTATTAAAATTTCATCATCAAAACTTCATGTCTTAGGGCAAACAACACAACTAATCCAATGTGAGACTATAAAAACAGGCAAAGAAAGGCACATAGGCCCAGTTCAAAAGTTCTTCTTATTAAACAAGCCCTTTAACTAAGTATCTTGAATTGACTTTGGGGATAAAAAAATCCCAAAAACATATCCACTACGCCCAAGCAGGACAATAAAAGGACACCATGATAGTTCGAATGCATTTAACAACACACAAATAGGCGTTATCAATTAGCTTATGAATATATTGATATTTCTTTTTTGAAGGAGGACTAGAGGCACTAATGCAAAAGCAAGAAAATTCATATATAAAATGCCCAAAATACCAAAATAATCAATAAGTATTTTGAAACTAAATTATAGTTTTATTATACGGCATTGTGTATGGCATCTCATCGTTCATACAATGGTGCGATAAAATAGTTCACTTCGATCTGAATGGCTGAGTGCCGCTGTTCGCCACTATAGTGTCTGAAGTCATTGTAAGTTTCGATTCTAAAGACCGGAAAGTCGGTCTGATTGAAAGCGTTTTCGTATAGTATATTTAAGCCAGGATAATGGCAAGCAGCATTTCTATGAATTACGGGTAATAATTTTGTGTACATAATTCAAGGTGGAATAACTTATCAAAGCGCCACTCATGGACCTTAGGGTTACCACGTGGTATGTCATGAGTTTTAGACAATTCTAATTGTATTCGATTTCGACGGTACGGGTAAGAATACGACTAAGAAATTTTGAAAAATAAGCGTCCGCTATGATTATATTTACCCCCAGCGAATGATTTATCCTTTATGCTAGACATTTTTTTGAGCGATATCAGGATTTATTTACAATATTAATCTTGGTTTGACAAAATGTTCAATATGTTGAGAAACTCTTTAACAAACTATTTGCTATAGTATTGTAAAAATTTGACAAAACAAACAAGTTCATGCGGGAAGAATTTTGTAAAAGCCATAGTCAAAGACACGATTTTATTGAATTTAAAGAATGTTCTGGTCGAAACAAGTATATACAGCGTAAGTTCCACCATGGATTGCGTACAAACTTCTACGAAAGACTGAATTCCACAATCGAATACTTAGTTGGTATCTTAAAACTTCTTAACATCGTTTTCTAATTTGAGTTAGTCAATATTGGATATATATTTAGCCAAAAGTTAGTATAGTAGTCTTACACAATAATATACGAATTCGATATGGATATGATCGATCAGGAGTTGAAATTTACTTCTCATGAGGGTCCAAAACCAAATCTCTGGACGGCTTTATAGGGGGCTATGTAATGATTATGTGGACTGATATGGACACACTTTTGCGCATGTGTTAAATATCTATACTACCACCACGTACAAACTTTAACCAGATCGGGATGAATATTGCTTCTCCAAAAGGCAGCGGAGTCATCGGGACCGTTATATGGGGCTATTATATAATTATGGACTGATATGAACCAATTCCGTCCATGGTTGTTCTGATACCAATATATACTAACATCACGCTACCAAAATTTCAACCGAATCGATCATGAATTTTGCTCTTCCAAGGGGCTCCGGACGTCAAATTTCGTGCGGATCGTTTTCATGGGCTAATATATAATTACTGTACCCGATGTCGACCAAATTTTTCCATGGGTGTTTGAGGCCATATATTAACCACTTGTACCAAATTCTCAACTCAAACAAATGAATTTTGCCGTCTTCCAAGAGGCTTCCAGGGTCACTGACACACTGAATAAAATTTCAAGCCGAGATCGATGAAATATTGTTACTCTTAGGGGCCCGCACACGCCAAAATCTGGGGATTCTTTATATGGCTGTATATAATTGATGGACGATGAGGGACTAACTTTTGCCATGCTGTTAGAACCATATGACTAACACCAGTACAACATTCAGACGGATCGGATGAAATATTGATTTCTATAGGGACTCCGACAAGCCAAATCGTGCGGATCGGTTAGTATGGCGCGGCCTAAATAATTATGAACCGACGCCTTGACATTTTTGCATTACGGCCGCATAGCCAACATCTGGGGCGTCCCGTTGTATAGGGGCGGTTATACGTTAATGTGTCACCGATACGGCCATTTGCTAATACCATCGACCTACATCAATAACAACAACTTTGTGCAGTTTCAAGTCGATTTGATTGATCCCCAGATTTGACCTCTGGTGCCGGTTGCCTTTGAGAACTTAGCGTGATTTCAACAGAACGGACGGCCGGACATTGCTCAGATCGACTCAGAATTTCACCACGACCCAGGATATATATACTTTATGGGGTCTTAGAACAATATTTCATATGTTACAAAACGAATAACAAAAGTTAATTATACTGGCAATAAAATTGGAGGGTTAAAACATGTGCTTTCTATATTACGTTCCAACGAACACTTTCTTAATAAAAGTTATTGATCGCGTACTACAATAATGTGGACCATTACAGTCACGCTGGGTAAAAAATAATCTACCAAGCATTTGGAGCATCTTATCAAAAAACTATCCAAAAAAATGTTATTTTGCAAAATTTTGATCGATATTTAGCAAAAGTTTGTCAAATTTTATATCTATAGAAAATTTGTCAAAAATTTTCTTTGGAAATTTTGTTAAATAAATGTTATTTTATCTTTGGCAAAATTTTATTTCTAATATAACAATTTTGGCAAAATTTGATTTCATATAGAAAGATATCTATGAAAATTTTCTTCTGTAGAAATCTTTGTAAATAATTTATTTTCTATTAGATAATTTTGTCAAAATTTTATTCTAGAAGAAAATTTTGTCAAAAATTTGTATATCTAATAGAAAATTTTGTTCAAAATTTATATTTCTATGCGAAGAATTTTTGTCAAAATTTATTCTCTATAGACAATTTTGCCAAAATTTTAATTCTATGCGAAAATTTTTTCAACATTTTACTTCTCATAAGAAAATTTTGTCAAACATTTTATATCTTATTTATTAAAGTAAATTCTGCGTGAAATTTTCATCTGTCGGCAACTTGATGACAAATACTTACCTGAGTCTTTGTAACGCGGATATCAAAACTAAAAAAAAAAAAACTATTTAAAATGAGGAGTTTTGTCAACTCAACATTTTATTTTCTTTAAAATCCAGTACTAAAGAGATCTTGGCAATAACATCATCATTGGTTAATTTTGTTTGAAATATACGTGAAATACCTTTTTTGTACTTTCGTAAAAATTTATTTCCATCCTGCGGACATCATTAACATGTCTACCTCCTTTGTAATAAATCGAAATAATTTGATCTCCGATGCATAAAGTATATATATTCTGGATGTGGTGAACTGTGAGTCGATTAGCGAATCCCTCCGTTCGTTTGAATACCCCTAACTTCCGAAGAAGAAAGCTATCACTTTAACTTGCACAAGTAGTGTTATTTGATATACGTCGAATGGTTATTGCCAAGTTTGCTCATGTGGACTATTCTTAGGTATAGCCCCCACATAAACGCACCTAACAACCATTAAAAAATTGGGGGGTATATAAGAGCAAGCTTTGCCTAATTATGGCCGATATATGGTTTATACTGACTGAGATAAAGAGTGTCATCATTGGGAACGGGTAAGATCGGCCTTTTTGAAATTTTGTCTGTTAGGCTCAGATAACTTACCATATTGATGTGGACGCGAATTTTAAATCGAATTTGTAGCAAAATATTTATATACCATATCTGATCATATTCTAATTAAAAAGAAATTTAGGTTGAAATGGATCAGATTTAGATTATAGCCCCACTTATATACGCTTTCCCGCATTCTACACTCACTATGGACCCAGAGGGATATAATCTTCTTTAAATTTTTTATTCCATTCACCATACTGTCGTACAGGGTATAAACGATAAGTATGTGTTTGTAGTAACGCCAAGAAGAATAGTCTGAGACCTATCGTAGTATACCGATCATCTTAGAATTAAATTCGTGTCGATTTACATTCCGTCTGTCTTTCAGATTTTTTGTGCGCAGTACTGTCGCAGTTAGTCCGATCGTCCTAAATCTTTGGCACAGGGCTTTTGGATGAACAAAGTACGTCTTTGTTCCCCAAAACGCTATTGATTATGAAAAATCGGTCAGATTTATGATTATAAGCTTCAATATATTTGATCCCCGATTTATAATTGGCTGGTTTATCAACCGATTGTTCTTCAAATCAAGTAATATCCGTGATACTATTAGAGATCTACGAAAAACTCGTCAAAATATTTACCCAAATCGGTCAAATTTAGATATAGCTCCCATATTTATCTCTTTCATCATTTGCACTTTATGTTATAGACCTCAAAAGCACAGAGTTTCTGTCCTGACTTGCTCACAAATTTTGCCACAAGGTACGTTAATAGGTCGTAAGTGTGCTAAAGTTGGTTGAAAATCTTTCAGATTTAGATATACTCCCCCCATATTAATAACTACTTCGCCCGATTACACTCATATGACCACCGCGGCCAATGGTATACTCCCACTTACGTGAAATTTAGCAGAGATTGCAGAATTATTATATCATAACTAATGCAGTTCAAATTTAGATCAACATCGCGTTCAGATTAATATATAGCTCCCATTATATACGTACACTAGAGTTGGGGGGAATATGGAATAACTTTCATATTTTAACCCATTTATGGGATTTGCGCTCCACATTGACTGGATGTTATCCAAGAAAAATAATTTATATGAAATTTTTTAGGCTGTGTCAAGTTTTGATCTAATTTGTTCAGATTTCAGATAAATCCTCCATATACTCTTTCCGTTTATACATAAATATGGCCAATTCCTGACTTTCATACCAAAAATTCATGCGTGATGATTTCCCATATCTAGTCATATCATAGACACTCTAATGCCAGAATTTCACAGAAACGGTTAGTTTTAAATAAGCTCCAAGTCGCCCCTCCCCCCCCGACTTGACCAAATGAATATATCCACAACCCTACACATCTGGACCATATATCTGGCGAGATCTACCCAAATATCCTTGTAAAATCGCAAACGATGATAGCAAGAAATGTAAATATACTAAAATTGCTCCTATGAGTATCTCGAATACCAATAATGTATATCTCTCTCCCGGGTGTTGACGGCAAATATTGTGTGGCCTAAATGGAGCCAAACAGCAAATGTATTTAGCGTGCGGCTTTTGGTGTTTGATGATGGGGCGTAGTGTGTGCCATTTTTTTTAAGTTAATTTTTTCTCTTATATTCAAAGATAACACACACCAGTCTCACGCCTTAGGTGTTAAAATTCATAAAAGAAAAAACAAATAATTCAAAGTATTTATATTTTTTGAGTTGCCCTATCAATCTAAAGAGATGATCGCTTATCCTTTCACAACTAAATATTTAGCATATACAACCAAGGCCTATAATTTAAACAAATAAATCTTGAAAACGTTAAGCCCAATGAGATTTAGTTTGAATATACAAATATGAGAATAAAGATAAAACACGTTTTTGTTTATTAAAGCATTGGTGAATTTAAAATTTGAATGTTAATTTCCAAAAAGAGATACAAATGCCCATTTCATCTTTTCACACCTGATTTCCATTGTTAAAAGTCTAGAGAGAGGTTATGGTCTGAAAATAACTCAAATTTAAAAAATTCTCATAAAACAATTATAGCTCGAACAAAAGACCTGTCAAAACAAATAAACAAAACGTTTAACCCTTGGCATACATGCCATCATGCCTTCTATGATACTCAGCACTCTGCACTCTGACATTTAGATCCCGATTAAAAAACAAAAACTACATTCACACACTTACTCATGTGAAGATCGTCCTACAGTAATCCTTGACACTGGGGGTTGGCCTACACTATGGGAAAATGAAAAAATAACATTTATGGGAAAATAATGTTAAAAATTGAAATGTTCCATTGATTGAACCAATAGGAGTCGCTACATACGTGCCCATCAATTAACCCTGAGAATACGACCAAGACAGCTGAAAGGTCTTCCGTTTTCACTTACATATGAAGAACAATAACTGCTGCGTGCTCTTTGATATCTTTTTCGTTCAAAGTGTTTTTCCATTTTTTCTTTGATAATGCAGACTTGATGCTTTAAAAAGTCCTTGTTGTATGGAGGGGGATATTTTTGTGCTAATCAAAAAAACTTGAGCTGCTGGTGTTTTCATTGTAATAACTTTCCTTTTCTAGTGATGCTGGAACAATTTTGGAGAGCCCTTATGTCAGATTGTTCTTTATTCTTCCTCCATCTGACACTTGAAGGGTTAACATGAGTCTGATTAATTTTTTGTATTAATTTTGGAAACAGTGACTGCGTCAGTGCTATACACAAGCATGCCGCTCTTTAGCCTATTGTCTATTAAAACGCTGTCAGTATTTTTGGTTCAACGGGTTACCCCACCAAAAGGCTTTGTATAGAAGCAATCGAGAACGGGCAATGAGTGTGGAAATGATTTATTTTGTATGTGGTTCCTTTCATTCGAAATTAGCAATGTTTACGCGTCAGGGCCTATGGAAAACGAAACGGAAAGCATGTAATTGTGCATAGTGAACAAATCTTGGGTATTAATCAATCTTAAAATATGAAGTCATAACAAAACATAGATTTAAAGAAATTAACGTAGGAGATGGATATTTTTATCTGGATCGGAATTTAACATAAAAAAGCACGCAGAAAGTGAAGTAATTTTTCCCTCGCCTATATACCTTATACCAGCAAGAAAAAATATAAATTGGAAGTTTTTTCTAAAAAGCTACATTGACTTTGCTAACATATACCTCAGGTATGCCAGGACCGCTAAATCAATTTTTTTACCCTCATCCGATGAAGTTCTTTTAAACTATACTGTAAAAAAATAACGCTATTTGCCCGTTTAAAATTAAAAAAATGCTGTAAATTTTAGACAATTCACGAAAGCACAAAAGAGCAATATAAACTACAATACTACAAGAAACAAAAGAAGAAAACATTTACAATAGGACAAATTAAAAATTCACAACCAACGGATATTCAACCATCCCAGCAAAAAATTTTGCCAAGTTTCTTCTGAAAAGGCAAAAACAAAAACTTTAAAATCAGAACTTCCAAAAAGGCTCTCCCAAAGATGTTCTTTTTTTAAACTGCCAGAAAATCATTTTTATGTTTTTTTTTTTTTTGAGGTAAATCTTTATAACTCGTTTTTTCCATATTTTAGAACCATAAATTTTTCTTGTTTTCGCTATTCTCAAAATCTAGGTCAAAAAACAGATTAACCGGCGGCAATCTATAAAGATGATGTTTGTGAGCATAAATATTATAAGTTTAGCTAAAAAAAAGCAAGTTAAACTCCTTGTAGAATCGGAGGAAATTGCGAGAGGTTTTCACCACACAATATTTTGATCACAAAAGTTCCCGGAATATATAATAAGCATGTTAAACGCAAAATCATAAAAAAATTTAAGAATTATTTATTTGTCAGAAACATGCACAAAAACTTCTTAATTCACATCCACCAACCGACTGAAATTGCGCTCCAAAACACCTTAAGAAGTGATAGCCAAATTCATGCAGCGGCTGTCTGAAATGGTCGCCTGGCATGCCCGTCACCTAACTTAATACTATCGCCCTATGTATCGTTAAAATCCACATCGCTTTCTGCCGTTTCTTTGCCGGTATTTTTCTAGGCAGCACGCCTATTTTTGGGCTCAGTGCAATGTCAGTTCAATCCATGAGCGCTATTCATGTTTGAGAAGATTAGTGCGAAGAAGG
>PGFW01067230.1:0-12157 GCA_003123925.1 Haematobia irritans | reverse complement strand
ATGCTGTCAAATTTTATTTTCTATTAAAAAATGTCAATTTTATAAAATTGCTCAAAATTTTATTTCTATACGACAAATCTTTTCTCAAAATTTTATTTTCAATAGAAAATTTTTCTCAAATTTTTTATTTTCAATAGAAAATTTTCTCAAAAATTTTATTCTAGAAAAAAATTTGTTCAAAATTTTATTCTATTTATAAAAAAAATTGTGAAAAATTTTATTACACCAAAGAAATTTTCCTCAAAATTTTATTATTCATAGAAAATTTTCTCAAAATTTTATTTTTACAAAAAATTTGTCAAATTTTATTTCCTATAGAAAAATTTGTGAAAATTTTATTTCAATTAAAGAAATTTTCTCACATTTTTATTTTCATAGAAAATTTTGTCAAAATTTTATTTCTATAGAAAATTTTATAATCTATAAAAATTTTGTCAAAATTTATTATTCTATAGCAAATTTCTCAAATTTTATTTTCAAATAGAAAATTTTCTCAAAATTTTATTTCTACAAAAAATTGTCAAAATTTATTTACTATAGGAAGAAATTTTGAGAAAAAATTTTATTTCTATTAGGAAAATTTTCTCACATTTTTTATTTTCATAGAAAATTTTCTCACATTTTTATTTTCATATAGAAAATTTTGCTCAAAATTTTATTTTCATAGAAAATTTTTCTCAGAAATTTTATTTCATAGGAAAATTTTCCAAATTTAATTTTCTAAAGAAAAATTTTCTCAAAATCTTTTATTTCATAGAAATATTTTCTCAAATTTTATCTCTAACAAAAAAATTTGCCAAAAATTTTATTATAGAAATGTGAAAATTTTCATATAGAAAATTTCCACTTTTTAAGAATTTCGTAAAAATTTTATTTCTATAGAAAATTTTTACAAAATTTTTATTTAATATCTCATAAGTAATCACAAAAATTTTGTCAAAAATTTTTATTTCTAATAGAGAAATTTTTGCAAAAAATTTATTTCATAGAAAATTTTCTCAAAATTTATTTCTACATAAAAATTTTGCTTAAAATTTTATTCTAAGATGAAAAACTATTTTAAGAAAATTTCTGAAATTTTCCACAAAATTTTAATTTCTATTCTATAAGAAAATTGTTACCAAAAATTTTATTTTCAAGCAAAATTTTCGTCAAAATTTTGTTACTATAAAGAAAAATTTGGTCAAAAGCTTTATTTCTAAAAATATTTCTTTCAAAATTTATTTCTACAAAAAATTTGTCAACATTTTATTTCTATAGAGAAATATTTGCAAAAAATTTTATTATTGAATTTCATCAAGATTGTTAAACATGAACCTTGCTCAAAAATTTTATACTTTCTACAAAAAGCAATTGTCAAAATTTTATTTCTGATGAAATTGCAAAAAATTTTATGTCTCAAGAATTTTACTGAAATTTTGATTCAATTATCAAGAACTTCAAATTTTTTCTAAAAATGTAAAATTTTATTTGAATCAAAAATTTATCATATTTTAAATTTCATTTCACAGCATTTGTAACTAGAAAATTTTGATCAAACATTTTTATTTCTGTCAACATTTTATTTCTGCTCGCAATTTTGGCAAAATTCTATTTTCATAGAAAATTTTCTCAAAATTGTATTTATACAAAAAATTTTTGTCAAAAATTTTAATTCTATAGAAAATTTTTGTGAAAATTTATATTTTATAAAAAAATTTCCCAAAAATTTTTATTTTCATAGAAAAATTTTGTCAAGATTTTATTTCTACAAAAAATTTTGTCAAAATTTTATTTCTATAGAAAATTTTTGCTCAACAGTTATTTCTATAAGAAAATTTTCTCAAATTTTATTTTCATAAAGAAATTTTCTCAAAATTTTTAATTTTTTTTTTTTTGTTTTTTTACAAAAATGTGTCAAAATTTTAATTCCTAACAGGAAAAAATTTGTGAAAATTTAATTTCTATAGAAAAATTTTCTCAAAATTTTATTTCATAGCAAAATTTCTCAAAATTTATTTTCTACAAAAATTTTCCTCAAAATTTTATTTCTATAGAAAAATTTTGGCAAAAATTTTATTTTCAATAGAAAATTTTCTCTCAACAAATTTTATTTCTACAAAAAATTTTGTCAACATTTAATTCTAATAGAAAATTTTGTCAATTGTTTATTTCATATAGAAAATGTTGGCGAAAAATTTTATTTTCAATAGAAAATTTCTCAAAATTTATTTTCTACTTTTTGTCAAAATTTATTCTATGAAAAAATTGTGAAAATTTTTAATTCTATAAAAATGTTCCCAAAATTTTATTTATCATAGAAAATTTTCTCAAAATTTATTTCTACAAACAAAACACGTTGTCAAAAACTTTAATTACTATATGAAAAATTTTGTAAAATTTAATTTCTATAGAAAAATTTCTCAAAATTTTATTTTCAATAAGAAAAATTTCTCAAAAATTTTAATTTCTACCAAAATGTACAAAATTTTCTTTCTATATGAAAAATTTGTGAAAATTTTAATTTCTATAGAAAATTTTTGATCAAATTTTACTTCTATAGAAATTTTGGTGAAAATTTTATTTCTATATGAAAATTTTCTCAAAATTTAATTTTTCATAAAGAAAATTTTCTCAAAATTGTATTTCTATTCCTAAAAATATGAATATTTTTTTCTAATATTCTTATTTCATATAAAAAATGTATTTTCTATAAAATATTATTATCAAAATTTAATTTCTATATAAAATTTTGGCAAATTGTTTATTTCTAATAGAAAAGTTTGTCAAAATTTTCATTTCATATGAAAAATTGTGTAAAAAATTTTATTTCTAAGAAAATTTGTCAAAATTGTGTATTTCTAATAGAAAATTTGTCAAAATTTTAATTTCCTAAAGAAAAAATTTTGATCCAAATAATGTTATCCTAATAGAAAATTTTGCCAAAATTTTATTGGCAATACAAAAAAATTTTGCCAAAAAATTTTATTCTACTGAAAATTTTGTCAAAATTTCATTCATAATTAGAAAAATTGTCTCCACATTTTATTTTCTAACAGAAAATTCGGTCAAAATTGTCATCTGATATATGAAAATGTCACCACGAAGCAGGAAGAAAAACTTATTTTTTTAATTTTAAGAAAATGTCTAAATATTTTTTAGAAAAATTTCAACAAAAAACAGTATTACAAGCGCTGGTATGCGACGACGATATCACAAAAAATAAGTAAAAAATATTTCTTAGAAAATTTATTAGACATAATTATTTTTTTTTTGTTTCCACTTGTTAAAGAAAAAATTTTGTAGTTTGGAAAAAAAAATTTGGAGTTAAAAAATTCAAGAATGTCTTTTAGTGACATACGAAGATCATGATGGAACGCATTTTTGGTAAAAATTACAAATACAAAAAGAATAATGTAACCTATGTTGTGAAGAATATCGAATTTAATAATCTTTATATAATAATTGTGTATAATTTTTCCCCGTTTTCTTAGTTCATTTACACTAAAGTAACGCAAAAAAATATTTAGCAGTGAAAGGAACTTTCTCCAAACATAAATAATTCCGTGAAACTAAAAATAAAGTTAAATTCGAGCTTTAAGTGAAAAAGAAGAGTTTACTTTTTTTTTTAGAGTGTAGAAAATGTTGTCAAATGTATTCCTATAGAATAAGTTCGTTAAATGGTTAAATCTAAAAAATAAAAATTATCAAAAATTTATATTTCAATAGAAAAAATTTTTTTTATTTTTTCAAAAATTATTCTATAGAAATTTATCAAAAATTTTATTTCTTATAGAAAATTTTCCTCAAATTTTATTTCTATAGAAAAATTTTCTCAAAATTTTATTTTCCGAAAAAAAAATATTCACAGAATTTTTTTAATTTACATTAATAATTACATGTAAAGGAACTTTCTCCAACATAAATTATTCCGTGAACTAAAATAAAGTTAAATTCCGCTTTAGTGAAAAAAGAGAGTGCACTTTTTTTTGGAGTGTTAAGAAAAATTTTGTCAAAATTTATTCCTAAAAGAGTTCGATAAAAATTTCAAAATCTAAAAAAAATTAATCAAAATTATTTTATTTCATAGAAAAATTTTTTATTTTATATTTTCTCAAAATTTTAATTCTATAGAAGATTTTAATCAAAAATTGTATTTCTATAGAAAATTTTATTTCTTATATGAAAATTTTTCTCAAAAATTTTATTTCTATAGAAAATTTTATCAAAATTTTATTTCTAATAGAAAAACTTTGTCAAACAATGTTTTTTTTTGTCAAGAAATTTTTGTTAAAAATTTTATTTGTATATGAAATTTTTATTTTTTTTTTTAGAAAATTGTGTTAAAAATTTCTCTAAAGATTTTATTTTTTTTTAATATATTTTCGATGGAAACATTTATCAAAATTTAGTTCTATAAAAATTTTGTCAATTTTATTTCTACGGAAAATTTGTTTGGAGGGGAATATTTTTGCAAAATTCTAACCAAACATCAAAATTTCTACTAATCTACAAACAGTAAAAAAATCTACCATTTGTGGTAGATCTAACCACCTTGTAGCTACCGTGTTTGGTCCACCCGTTTCGGCGATAACACCCTATTTGAAAATAAATAAAAGTTCAAATAGAATGTTTGTTTTATTTAAGCATTTAATTAGCAAAACAGATAAATGTTACATAAATAGACAATATAATAAAATGTTAAAATACAATTAAATATTAGTGAATAAAATGCATAAAAAATAACTGAGGTAGATTCAATGATGGCCAAACTTGATTATGAATATCTATCCGGTAGATGTATCACACAATTTTGGCAGTTCGATTTTGTATATTCGAAAGTAAAATAGATGTCGTCGATTCGAAGTAATTTAGAATTTAACAATCGATGGACACGGAATAAAGCTAGAATTACAAAATTAAATGTAGCAGAATCTTGGTTTCAGTTTTTTTTTTGCCAATTTCAAATCTGTCTTAGCCTTCTGCGGGGTAAATAAAAATTGTTATCAATTTTAGGCTTAATATATATAAATATATTTTGTATTATTAATGCATATTATTATGCATATTAGGCCCGCTATTGTATGCATGGTACAATGTGTCATTATTTCAAAACTGAGTATATCTTTCTTTAAGTTGAGTAGGGGAAAGAGAGCAATCGTTACAGAGAGCGGGAAGAGTGGAGAGAGTTCGTGTATCTCTTGTTGCTTCTTCACCATCATTCGAAATGACGTCATTTTATAGAATTTTGGTTTGTGTTGGTTTTTTTTTAGTTGTTGTTGTTTTTTAATCGTTTATTGTTTTTGTTGGTAATTGGTTAAATTTTGGATAGGACCGGCTGGGCTTGGTAATTTGTAGACATTCGTGAAATTGTGGATATCCATAAACCACCACCACCAGGCACATTAGTTGGACAGGCATTATAGGCAACATTTTGATTGGCGGGAGCTTTACGCAATTCGCGATAGAAAGCAAAAATGGGATACCAGAAAGCAATTTGGATGACTGCAAGAGAAGAAAAAGTGAATTGTTTTATTATTTTTTTAACAATAAATTTATTAATGTTTATTAATTAATGTATTTTTTCTTAATTAATTCTTAAAATATGTTAATGGCAATTGGTTTTAATACCAAGATGTTTTAAATACAATCATAGCGATGTCGGTTGGCGAGCACCCGTTAAAGTTTTACTTCCCAGCAAACAAAAAGCGTGACCAAAAAAAAGTAGTGAAAAAGTTCTTTTGGATCGAAAACGGTGCAAAAATTGGCGCAGAAAGCGTATGATTTACCATGGTGCTTGTCATAGGACGGATGTCCACCATTTGACAGCCGTGCCACTAAATTTTCATTGCAACTTCTAAAAATGTGAAAGCGAATTCAGTGTTTTGGTTGTGAATTAGACATTTTTGTGATATTTTAACAAATAAATAATTTTTACAATTTTTTTATGATTTTTAATGCATTCTAATGCTCGTCTGGAACGTTAGATCTCAAATATTTTCAAAAATTTGCAATTTTTCTAGAATGGATTTAACATTTTATTCGGCAAAATTTAAATAATAAGAATTAATTAAATAAACCATTTTATTAATTCTTAAACTGCTTTTATCCCATTTATAACCAAAAAAAAATTAATTTCCCATTAAAAATAATCACCAAGGCGAAAGAATTTGAAACTGCCTGTACAGTTAAATATAAAAAAACATCTTTGGGACGACAATTTTGGAAGTGGTTTTTTAAAATGGGAAGTCAATAAATAAGCAAATGATAATCCGCAAATGTTTGTGGAGGGAGTGTATGCCAAAATTAAAATTTAATGATCAATCGGTTCTAAAACCACTTCCTCTGACATTTGATTAGATTTCATTTCAAGTAAACAATTCATATTATTGTTATTATCTTACAAACGTTTTTGTTTGTAAGCTTAATAAACAATGGTATTGACAAAATCTTCTATCCGAAATAAAAAATTTTGAAAAAAAAGCTTCTATAGAAATAAAATTTTTGAACAAACATTTTTATAAAATACAATTTTTGAAAAAATTTTCTAAGGAAAATAAATTCTGACAAAATGTTTTATAGAAATAAAATTTTAATAAAAGTTTCTAAAATTTTGAAAAAAAACATTCTATGGAAATAAAAATTTTAAAAAAAAACTATAGAAATAAAATTGTACCAATATTTTCTAAGAAATAAAAGTGTACCAATATTTTCGATAGGAAATAAAATTTTGCAAAATTTGCTATAGAAATAAAATTTGTCAACATTTTCCTAAAAAGAAATGAAATTTGGACCAACATTTTCCTATAGCAATAAATTTTTGACAAAAATTTTGTATAGAAATATAATTTTGATAAAATGTCCTAAAAATTTTGAAAAAAAAAACATCTATATGAAATACAAATTTAAGAAAATTTCTTTAAGAAATTAAAATCGTACCAAAAATATTTTCTATAAGGAATAAATATTTTGCCATAAATTTCTATAAGAAATAAATATTCTGTCAACATTTTCTAAAGAAAAGAAATTTTTGAACAAAAATTTTTCAATAGAAAATAAAAAATTTTGACAAAAATTTTCTAAGAAGCTAAAGTTTTGACAGAAATTTTCTATAGAAATAAAATTTTGACAAGAATGTTTCTTTACAAATAAAATTTTGAAAAATTTTCTTTTACAAATAAAATGTTGAAAAATTTTCTTACAATAAAATTTGAACAAAAATTTTCCTTTACAAAATAAAAATTTGAAGAAATTTCTATAGAATATATGATTTGACTAAAAGTTTCTATAGTAATAGAATTTTTGACAAAAATTTTTCCTATAGAAACAAAATTTTGTAACAAATTTTCGTATTAAAATACAAGATTTTGAACAAAATTTCTATATGAAAACAACTTTTGACAAATTTTCTATAGAAACTAATGTTTGACAAAATTTTTCTATAAAAATAAAATTTTTACCAAAATTTCTATAAAAAATAAATTTTTTTTAACAAAATTTTCTATTAAAAATAAAATTTTTACAAAATTTCTATAAAAATAAAAATTTTAACAACATTTTGGTACATAAAAAAGTAAATAAAATAAAAATTTTGAACAAATTTTCTAAGGAAATAAAGTTTTGATATAATTTTCTATAGAAATAAAACAATATAGACATAATTTTCTATAGAAATAAAGTTTTGACATAATTTTCTATAGAAAATAAAATTTCGAAAAAAATTAAAAAAAAAATTTTTGACAAAATTTTCGATAAAAATAAAATTTGACATAAATTATTCGATAGAAATAATGTTAAACAAAATTTTCTTAGCAACAAAATTTTGAGCAAAATTTTCCTATAAAAATAAATTTTTACAAAAATTTCTAGAAAAAATTTTGACAAAAATTCTGCTAATAGAAAAAAAAATGTTGACATAATTTTTCATAATAGAAATTAAGTTTTGACAATAATTTTCTATAGAAATAAAATTTTGACAACATTTTTCTATAAAAACATAAACCTATTAACAATAATTTCTATAGAAATAAAATTTTAACAACATTTATGTACATAAAAATAACAAAATAAAAATTTTTGACAACATTTCTATAAAAAATAAACCTTTAACTAAATTTTCTAAATAGAAATAAAATTTAAACAAAAAAATTTTTACATAAAAATAATATAAAATTAAAAAATTTGGCTGAAAATATTTCTATTAAAAATAAAATTTTAAACAAAACAATTTTCTATAGAAAAAGAATTTTTGATATACATGTTCCTTAATAGAAATAAATTTTTGACAAAAATTTTTCTTTAGAAATAAAAGATTTTTGACAAAATTTTCTAAAGAAAATAAGTTTTTGACAAAATTTCTATAGAAACAAAATTTGACAAAATTTTCTATTAAAATTAAAAATTTGAACAAATTTTCGTATAGAAAACAACTTTTGAGCTAAAATTTTCTACAGAAATTCATCAAAATTTGACAAAAATTTTCTAAAGAAATAAAGTTTTGAACAAAATTTTCTTATAGAAATAAAATGTATAAAACAAAATTTTCCTTTACAAACAAAAATTTTGACAAAATTTTCTATCAAAAATAAAAATTTTTAACCAAATTTTCTATAGAAATAAAATTTTGACTAAAAATTTTCTATTAAAAAAAATTGGACATAAATTTTCTTAATAATGAAATAAAATTTTTTGACAAATTTCTAAAGAAATACAATTTTGACAAAATTTTCGAATAGAAAAAAAAAAAAATGAAATTTTGAAGCAAAATTTTCTAATAAAAAAATTGACATAATTTTCTATAAGAAATAAAGTTTTTCACACAGAATTTTCTATAGAATAAAATTTTTGACAAAGTTTTCTATTAGAAATAAAAATTTTAAACAAACATTTTGTAACATAAAAATAATGATAAATATAACATTTTGACAAAATTTTCACTACAGAAAATAAAATTTTGACGAGATTTTCTATAAAAATAAAAATGTTGACATCCGAACATTTTTATAGAATAAAATTTTGACTATAATTTTCTATAGAATAATGTTGACAATAATTTTCTATAGAATAAAGTTTTGAACATAAATTTTCTATAGAAAAATAAAATTTTTGACAAAATTTTCGAATAGAAATAAAAATTTTGACATAATTTTCAAGTAGAAATAAAGTTTTGACATAATTTTCTATAGAAATAATGTTGACAAAATTTTCTATAAAAATAAACTTAAACAAAATTTTCTATAGAAATAAAATTTTTTGAAAATTTTCTAGTTGCTAGATTTTTAGTAAATTTTTACTAAAATTTTGGTAGAATAATTTTGGTACCAGTGGCAACCGGGATTAAAAAAAAATCTTTAACAATAATTTCCCATTTGCAATTACTTTTCACTTAATATGGCATCTCTATCATTTTGTGGAGATAATTACCTTTACATATTCACACAAAGGGGCCTTCTCTTCTCTTTTTGCCATGATCATTTCATTTGTTTATGCTCATTTTGACTACATTAGCTAGAGCCATGAACCACTGATGATCTCCAAAAAAATATGGCTTTGCCGGTTGAACTGGATTTCGTTCGAGTTGACTGCTAGAACATTGGAAGCAGTTGATTTTTTTATGCCGACTGGCTAACTAGGGTTAGAAGTGTTCTTCGCTGTCCACCCGTAAATAACATAGTCCGGCATTATTTTGCGTTAGTGTTTTCAAAAATTTGCGTGATTATCTAGGAGCATTTTGCTGCAATATGGCTAATAAAACTTTATGCAATGTTATTGCCTATTTAAGTGCTATACTCTCTGGTTTGGGAACGATATTTGTGGTGTTTTTATTCGCCGTGGCTGTAACCCATGTGAATAGTCCACGAAGAAATCCTGATGGCAGTGAAGCGATCACTATAACAGGTTAGTAGGAGGAACGATTAAATTCAAATTGAAAAAAAAATGTTAAGAAAAATTCGTTATTTTTTTCTAATTATTTAGGAACCCATGTAGCAATTTTAGCTTTTGAAGTTCTTTCGAGTGGTGCTATGTTCATAGCTTCCGTTCTATTGATTATTGGAATTAAAAGGGTATGTGGGATGATTGAGTAAGGAGGACCTTGTGAATTGTATTAATATTTGTTCGTTTGATTTTCCAGGATCGTCACCAGTTTGTAGCTCCTTGGGTTATCATAGTTGCCATTAATGTGATCTTGAATATTGTGAAAATGATTCTGGATCATAACTCATGGATAATGTCTCTAATATCGATTGGTAAGAATATTAGGCGTTTTCTCTATTATGAATGCTTTAAATCTAATTTTGTGAAATGAAAGTCTTATTAATATGGCTATTGGGATATTAGAAATTCAAATCAAGCATACATATGCTCTGACAAAATATGATTGCTGTCCCAATTTGGGTTTATTCAAATGGCAAGAATTTTTGGTATGATATCATTAAGAAGCATAAGGCATTGAGACTGACTATAGGATGTGGTTGGTTACACTAACTTTATCGTTAGGTTTGTAACACATCGAAATATTGGTCTCAGGTAGTCATAAAATATATAGTTACAGTGAAACCTCCCAAACACCAACACTTTGATTACCGGGTACCTTTTAAAAGTGGACAATTGTCTTGAAACTCTTTTCATATTAACATCCAATAGCTGAAGACCTTCCAAATGTGAAGAAATTATAAGCAACCACTTTTGAGAGGTTTAACTGTATATATATGATTGTGGTGAAGTTCTGTGTCGATCTAGACGTATCCGTCCGTCCGTCCGTCGGTTAAAATAACTCTAAAATCCGAAAGAAAAAACTATGGGCTTGAAACTCTGGAAAAGGTAGATGCTATTCATGTAGGACAGATGGCATTGCAAATGGGTCATATCGGATCCCTTCATATAAACTCATCCCCAGATTTGACATCCCAGCAAAAAAAGCGTTGCCAAAATGTTCTTGAAAATGTTCTTTTTGGATCCGAATGTAGTGGAAAATGGCGCAGGAGCAATGAATTTAACATGGGCTTCTCATCCAGTATCACACAAAAATCTAAAATAGCCTTTTCGTCTGATCGACTTTTTCTCAAAAAAAAAAATACTTTTCGACTAATCGTTGTTTTTTGTCAAATGAAGGCGAAAAGTCGAAATCGACTTTTTGAAAATCAAGTTAAATCGATTCTAGCACCATCACATAAAAGTCGTAGGTTTATGTGTAGGTTAGGTGGCAGCCCGATGTATCAGGCTCACTTAGACTATTCAGTCCATTGTGATACCACATTGGTGAACTTCTCTCTTATCACTGAGTGCTGCCCGATTCCATGTTAGCTTAATAACAAGGGATTTCCTTTTTATACCGAGTCCGAACGGCCTACCACATTGCAGTGAAACCACTTAGAGAAGCTTTGAAACCCTCAGAAATGCCACCAGCATTACTGAGGTGGGTGACATTTCTGAAGTCGTAAATATGCTTTTTTGTTCCAAAAAGTCAAAGGCGACTTTTTATTTAATCTTAAAAATCAACATTTGAATAGTTGGTCAATTCAAGTCAAATCGACTAATCGGCTTTTGTTGTTGATCAAAATTAACAAATCGAGTTTTTACAGTGACCAATATTGCCCTACGGGAAATAGGCAAACTAGATACATTAATGGTATAAAGGGTGATACGGTCAAAATTTGGTCAAGGGAAAACGCGTGTAAATCGGTGAAATCGTTTATTTAAAAAATCAAATTAAATTTCTTTTCAAGTTCAATTAGTATAAAATTCAGGAAAAAATATCAGTTAGGCTTTCGCTTTTCCAAATCCGAATTGCCGGGCCTCACGCTTGACACCTGCCATCAGATTTTGTACAGCCACCTTGTCCACCTTCTTCGCCGCAGAAGCCAGTTTGGCTTGAATGCTGCCGTCCTTAGCAGTTTTTTTTGGTCTTTTAGGTTCCGTTGACAAAGCCCAGTATTTCTCAATTGGGCGGAGCTCTGGCGTGTTGGAGGGTTCTTGTCTTGGGAACCACCTCACGTTGTTGGCGGCGTACCACTCATGGTCTTTTTATCGTAATGGCAAGATGCCAAATCCGCCAAAACAGTACGGAACAACCGTGTTTCTTCAGGAAAGGCAGCAGACGTTTATTTCAAACACTCTTTGCAGTATATTATTTTCTTGTTGACAGTCCCGGAAGCTATGAAAATGCTGCTTTGCAAGA
>PGFW01067222.1:7727-32215 GCA_003123925.1 Haematobia irritans | reverse complement strand
CATATTATTTTGATTTACTTGCCTTAGTTTTGTGGGAACCGATAATTAAAAAATGTGCCGTTAACAGTTCTCTTTAAAATGTCGACGACTAAACTATTTTAAATCAATTCATTCCACAGTACACAGAAATTTAAATAAATTAAAGGAACAACAAACCGTTTTACTATTATTGAAAATTTTATACATTAAAATTAAACTTTCTTTTAAGCATAAAAGTCTTTATTTATAAAAACTTGATGAAAGTTACTTAATGTTTTTTTGTGAATAAATGATTTTTTGGTAATAAAAATTATGACCCACGTGGCATCAGAGAGTAGTTTCATTTGCAACCCGCTGTTTTGGACATTTTGACGTATCCCTTTTTTTATTCATCGTAGGTATATTATGTTCACATATCTTGCTGGAAAAATTGGCAAAAAACATTTTTTTTCGCAAAACAAAAAATGGCAAATAATGACTAGCTATTCTAAATAAACTCATAAAAACTGTGTTGTTATCGTTTGTGAGAGCATATAATTAAAATAATATTGTAGTTGAAAGAATATCCAAAGTTTTTAATATTAAAACTTACCAAATCTCCTATTAAATCTGCTACGCTGAGGGGAAATAATAATAAGCTTGCTCCAAATTTATTCTGGGTTTACTCTGAAATTAACATATTTATTTTTTTTTACATCTAAAATAAAATTATTAAATTAGGCTTTTTTCAAAAATCTAATGAAAAAGATTAATTAAATATGCATAAAAAAACCAAAAAATATTTCTTGATAGCCCTAGACAGTCATCATTTCGCAAAATGACGACACGTTAATTTTAATTTTCGCATTTAAAATGCATTTTAGTCTATTGGCGAAATGGTAAAATTTAAGTATATACTTAACTTCGACCGTTTATGAAATTTTTATTGTTTTATTTACTTACGTAAAAACCAAATTGAATAAGGAAAAAAATTCAAGTTTTGGTTACACATTTTTTCCGCTCACGATGAAAATTATAGGCGTCTTTGAAATCAGGCTCGTAGTTCAAAAATGACGAAGATTGAAGTTAATGCCTACAAAAATATGTAATTGACTGTCCAGGGTTTGAAAGATAAGTTAAGGAAATCCTTACCAATTCACTATTAAATTACAGGGCAAAGGAGTTACTAAAAAAAATTTGTCCAACATTTTTTTTAAGAGGTTTATTCTGAATTATATATGTTGGCTTTTTTACATTAAAAATATTATATTTGGTTCCAAAAAATTTTGATTTGAAGAAATACTAAATAAAGCAATTAAAAACCTGTAAATTATTGATGATAAAAAAGGCTCACAAAAAGTAAATATGTCTCAGATGAAATCAAAAGCCAGATTTCTAAAAGAAAAACTACCAATTCTCTTATTTTTCTAAATTTGTTCGAATCCATTCTGGAGTTTGCTCTGAAATTACAATGTTGTTTTTAAAATTTGCAAAATTTTCGTGAAAGAAAAACATTAAACTGGTTTTCCAAAAAAATAATTAACAAATAATAATATACATAAAAAATATTCTTTTTAAAAGAAAGCCATTTAAAAAATATATACTTACCAATTTATGACTAAACTATACGCTGAGATATAACAAACGTTTTCCAAATTCATCTGGAATTGAATTATTAATTTTTTTATATTGAATAATTAAAAATTTCAATACACTTTTAAATTTCAAACATACATATTTTCCAAAATACTTCTTTAAATTACACTTTCTTCTTAAACTACAATAAAATATTTAATTAAACTTCATTTTAAAAGGTTTAATCAACAAATACACCAATTATATGCTCTGCAAAAATCCAAAATATTCCATGCCTTTATATTCCCTTGTTTGCATTACTCCTGCTTTTAAAAGATGCAACAATTCCCACGCTAACGCCAACTACACAACTGAAGCATGCCAAACAAAAACCAAGCAAAGCAAAACATTCCTACAAACAACAAAAGCAACATTGTGCCTTTATTGAAAAACAAACACCTTCATCCAGCCAAATAAACCCATCCGCGCAATAAAAAACACAACACACAAACACTAAATGAACAAAAATAAAAACCAACCCACGCTTCATGTATACACAACAAACTCAAGTAACAATCTTTTTACATTAATCACATTCCACTATGCCGATAAAGATCTCTGCTTACTTACTGCATTAGTCATCGCATCTTGCTGATCAATTCTACTCTAAGAATAATATTCGTAAAGTCACCACCAGTGTATGAACGATGAAACGTTTAACTTAAACTTGCAAAATTTTCGATGAAATGTTACTCTACCATTTTGACGAAATATGTCTATAAACTTTAATTACATGTGACAACTAAATATTTCATTGGGGTAATTTTTTTACAACAATTATTAACTATAGAATTTGCTTTGAGTAAGAAATTGCTATCCACTTTCAAGTTATTTTTTCTTAAAAAAATATTTTCGCATACAAAAATAATCTTAAGTAAATTTGCACTTATTATTTAGAAAACTACTTTTCATTTCACAAGGAGGTTTTATAACATCTGACAACGAATTGTTTAACTTTACAGTTAAGAAATTTTTAAGGAAGATGCTCCATTGCTTATTTTGTAGGCCGATGAACTAAGAACTACTTAGAAATTTGTAAAATTTCCTTTCTCAGTAGTTAATTTTCGGTTGATAATACGAAAAATGAACTTAAAATTCCGGCAAAATCTTGTAATAAATTATTTTGTAAAACTTTCTTAAGATTTAACGAGACACCTTTTTTTCTAGTGCTACTGAAGATCAATCCTGCACTTGGGTTAAGAAAGGACTACGGGAGCCTTTGAAATCTAGCCACAGTCGGTCGGGGGGATTCTTGTCCTACTTTTGCCAATTCATGTTCGCATTACGCAGATATTATTATAACTCCGCTAAAATTCATGTAAAGTAAATAAAATGCGAATAAGTAAAAATATTCTTCTTAAATTTTACGAGACACTTTGTTTTCTGTTGGTTACTGAGTCATTCCTGCACTTGGGCGTTTAAGAAAGGACTTACGGGAGCCTTTGAATCTAGCCACAGTTTCGTCGGGGGCGATTCTTGTCGCTATCTTTGCCAATTCATGTTCGCATTAAGGAGATATTAAAATTAGTAAGTAAATAAATGGAATTAAGGTGAAAGAAAGAAATTGAATTAAAAAAAAGAAAAAAGATATATCTGAATTCCCCACTAGACTGAAAGCCAAAATTTGACAATGAAAATTTACAGGCATTAGACGAAAGCGTTTAAAAAGACTATTTTCTCCTCCGGTTGTCCTTTGACGAGATATGACCCACTACCCTCACCAACCTATGTCAAACTGGTCACTAAATATCATGTTGGACCCCTACAATACGTACCTCACATCTTATGTCTCACGCCATTCCTAGAGAAACGTCCGAAATTAAAGACTTATAGATTCATGATTATTCAATTTCAAATTCACAAATCTTTATTCAAAACAATAAATCATTATATATGTATAAATTTTCTTTAATGTTCTTATATTAACTGCATCAATAGATTAACATTTCGGAAACTCTCGCCTAAATTTTAAATATCTAACAGTTCCAAATTAATATACAAAATATTTAACGCTTCTTAAAGGGTTATTTTGTTTCAAAATAAAAATTCAAGGTTTGCAAGGAAACGCAGAAAGATTTTGTCCTAGAGTAAACTCTTAAAATTGCCTCCCACATAAAGGGTGATTCTTTTGAGGTTAGGATTTTTCATGCACTTAGTATTTGACAGATCACGTGGGATTTCAGGACATGGCTGTCAAAAGAGAAAGATGCTCAGTATGCTTTGACATTTCATCATGAATAGACTTACGAGTCTGCCACAACGTCGAATTTTTCAGTTGAATGGCCCTAGAAAAGTTGGCAGAAAATTTCCGCTTTTTTATCGACAAAATTTTTGTTCAGCGCATGAGGCATTTTCTGGCTTGAATTGGCCTACGTAAATAAGCAAAATTGCCGCATTTTGGAGTAAGAGCAACCAGAAGCCGTTCAAGAACTGCCCATGCATCCCGAAAAAATGGCACTTGTTTTTTGGTGTTGGTTTGTACGCTGGTCGGAATTCATTGGACCGTATCTTTTTTTCAAAAGATGCTGTTGGACGCAACGTTACGGTGAAGGCGGATCGCTATCGTTCGATGCTAACAAACTTTTTGTTGCCAAAAATGGAAGAACTGAACTTGGTTGGCGATTCTATGGCCATTTTGAGGGAAAACTTCGGAGAACAATTCATCTCAAGAAATGGACCGGTAAGTTGGCCACCAAGATCATGCCGATTTGACGCCCTTTAGCTATTTTTTGTGGGGCCCTACGTCAAGTATAAAGTCTACAGAAAATAAACCCCAGCAACTTATTATCCAGCTTTAAGACAACATTTCCGAAGAAATTCGGGCTATTCGCCGAAATGCTCGAAAAAGTTGCCCAAAATTGGATCTTTCGAATGCGACCCACCTAAAGACGCAGCCGCGGTCAACATTTAAATGAAATTATTCTTCAAAAAGTTAAATGTCATGCGACCAATTCTAACGTTTCAATAAAAGAAACCGATGAGATTTTTTGCAAATTTTATGGCGTTTTTTTTTAAAAAAAAGCTTATCAAGCTCTAACAAATCACCCTTTATAAAAATAATTTGATTTGATAATTTTGTCGTCTTACTTGGAATAATTAATTATGTTGTTTAAGTTTATGTTTATGATCATTATAGATTACAAGAGAGAATTGAGCAGCTGATAGTATGACTCATTTTCTGTATTTCGAATGTCTCGCATACACCCAGAAAAAAGCTGACCCCCTTTCTTTAAGTTTAAAATGAACCTTATTGCTGGAAGAAAGTTGAACTTCGTAAAAATTAGCGCCAAAAGACATTTTTATTTGTTGAAACGATGTAATTTTCGTAAAATTAGGAATAATTGCATTTTCATATATTAGTTAACATTTTCTATTATTTATATTTACCACTATACTACAGACATGAAAAAATTTAACTAATTGAATTCATATATTGGAAATTGATTTTATTGAATTTTTTTTCATTCATTTCGGACAATCTTACACATTTGTGCGTAAAACTTTTACTTTCATAATTAGAAACTGCTTACTTTCGTTTTTAAATACAAATTTATTTATTTTCTATAAGCAATTTTTATCATTCAATAAAAGACATGTTTTATTAATATATTGAATTTTACTATTTATTAAGAATCCAACAGCGCATCGAATGCTCTTTGAAAATATTAGTTTAATTATTCCACTATTTTTCCAATTTTCCGTGTGATATCTATCAACTAAAAACATGCCACTTTTTTTCTTCTCGTCACTTTTTCACTTTTAATAAGTTGCTGCCTAACGATTTTGCCTTCCTTTACAATTTCAATACTAACAAATATAAAAAATCATAAAAACATTTTTTGTTCACCCAGAAAAAGTGCCTTCGAAACTAATAGGAAAAAATTTTTCATCAATATAGTTTATCCATTTTTATTTCCATTAAGGTAAATTTTTGTTGACAAAAAATACAATAAAATTTTACTCGTTTCTAGCTAAAAAAAATCTAAACTGTAAGCAGTTAGCGCGAATAGTTTCATTAACCATAATAAAGGCATGAATTTTACTCAATACTATTTTTCTTCGCTGCGGTATATAAGAATTTACGTACTGAAAAAGAAAATTTTATTCACCGATAACAAACATTCGTAAAAATAAACAAAAAACCGACTAAAACCAAGTTCCTCAAAATTTTAGGTAAAATTTTCTTATAAAATGATAATTGCGACTTCCATTTATTAATAAGAAAGTTTTTCATACATACGAACAACAACTTGGCATAGAAAAATATTTTAGTTCATTCGTACTAGAAGTATTGCCAATCCTTCAAAACTTAGGAAAACTCACACTGTTGTTTAGAATATAGGAAATTTCCTAAATTTCTATTGTCTACTGTTAATTTTCGATCACCTGTCATCGTTAATCGATGTGTTTGCGCGTTGCGGCTGTAATCCGTATATATTTGCGCGTCGGTTTGTTTTTTAAGTTGGAATCGCGTTGTTGGTATACGGAGAGATTTGTTTAAAAAATAATATGGTAAAATAATATAATAAATTAACAAATAAAATATAATAAAATATTTTATTTTAAATAGTTGAGAAAAATTTTTCGTTTTTTTTTAAATAAATCTATCAATGTTCGTGATAGTGTATAAAAGAAAAGAAACACCAGCGCAGAATAACAACCCTTTCATTTGGTCTTTCATTTTGGAATCTTCAATTATCAGGGTAATATTCAGTTGACGCTTAACCTTTTTGCAACAAAAATGTTTTATGATTTATATTTGTAGGCTTTGAAAAATGTAAAAGGCAGCGACAAATCGTTAGGCAGCAACTTATTAAAAGCTGAAAAGTACGAGACAGAAAAAAGTTGCCTTTTTTAGTTGATAATATCACACGGGAAATTGGAAATTAGTGGAATAACTAAAACTAATATTTCAAAGAGATTCGATTGCTGTTGATTCTTAATAAATATTTCAATATATTAATAAAACATGTCTTTTATTGAGATAAAATTGCTTATATAAATAAATAAAATTGTATTTAAAAACGAAGGCTAAGCAGTTCTAATTTTATTTGACAGTGAAAAGTTTTTTACACAAATGTTGTTAGATTATGTCGAAATGAATGAAAAATGTCAATAAAACATTCCATATATGAATTCAAATTTTAGTTAAATTTTTTCATTCTGTAGTATAGTTTGTTTCGTATAGTGTTATATAAATATAGGAAAATGTTAACTAATATATGGAATGCATTATTCCTTATTCTTACGAAAATCAACATCGTTCAAACAATAAAAATGTCTTGGCGCTCTATACGAAGTTCAACTTTCTTCACAATAAGTTTCATTTAACTTAAAGAAGGCGTCACTTTTTTCTGGGTGGTTGCAAAAGTAGCGTCACGTGAATATTACCTGATAATTGAAGATTCCAAAATGAAGACAAATGAAAGGGTTGTCTATTCATGCTGGTGTTTCTTTCTTTAATACACTATCACGAACATTGATAAAAGATTTATAAAAAAAAACTGAAAAATTTTTCTCACTAATTAAAATTAACAAATATTTTATATATTTTTATTGTTATTTATTATATTATTTATTAACCATATTATTTTTTAACTAAATCTCTCCGTATACCAAAACACAGCGATTTCCAACTAAAAAAACAACGCGACGCGGCAAATATATTCCGATTACACCACGCCGCAAACACATCGATTACGATGACAGCAGTATCTTATTAACAGGTAGACATAGAAAATTTAGGAAAAATTTTCCTATATTCTAACAAGTTGTGTTTTCCTTAAGTTTTGAAAGGCATTGCATAACTTCTTAGTTACGAATGAACTAAAAAATAAATATTTTTTTTTATGGTCAAGTGTTTGTTCGTATGTATGCGAAAAACTTCTAATTATAAAGGAAAGTCGCAATTATCATTTTATAAAGACAATTTACTAATTTTGAGGAACCTTTGCGTTTTAGTTTCGTTTTTTGTTTTATTCTTTACCGAATGCTTTGTTATCGGTGCAATAAAATTTTCTTTTTCAGTAGTAAATTCTTATAACCCAGCGCAAGAAAATAACTTATGAGTAAAATTTCCATGCCTTATTAATAGTTAATGAACTATTTCCTTAACTGCTTACAGTTTAGGATTTTTTTACTGAAAACGAAGTAATTTTATTTATTTTTCACCAAAAAATTTACCTTAATGGAAATAAATTGGCAAAACTATATTGATTGAAATTTATTCCTTTAGTTTCGCAAGGCACTTTTTTTTCTGGGTGTAAAAGTGTAAACACCACACAATAAGAATATTAATAATCACTATTAAACTTGAAATTATGGATAGCTATATTCTCACTCTCAACACCACTTTTTAGAAACGGTAAATAGTAAATCATTGCAAGAAGTAATTAGAATGAAAGATATATGACAATGTTAAAAACTTTACCAACATACGGGGTATTATGGTGAAGGCCTTCTGCATTAAACTTTGTGGATGTTCGTTGTTTTGTTATTGTATATGCAAAATCTGTATCTAAGATTTCTTGCAAAGATTATATCAATTCGGATTTTTTTTTGTTCTTTTTTTCTTTAATCAAGTCGTGCGGTTCTTATCTAGAAAAATATATTAATAATTATTTCAAATTCAACAAACGCTGTGTTATAAAAACTTACACACTTGGCACAAAAATTACAAATAAAAAATTATTAGATGTGTATTGGATACTGTATTGTCATAGCCATGTACCCCGTAAGTTTCGGGAGTTATTCAGTATAACTTTTAAGATTCTCCGGGGAAGTTTGAATTCGTTTTTATTACCGCCTAAACCAATAGTGCGTCATGGCGTATAATAAGTTTTCGAATTCGCGCCAAAAAATGTGCCTACCAGAATATTTTGATTTTAGACCGTGCATAAAAATATATACGATCGACTCAGGAATCACCTCCTGAGTCGATCTATTCGCCTTCGGTCCGTCCCGTGCCGTCCGTCCGTCTGTCCATGTATTTGTTGTCACAGGATTCCGTCGCCAATTATTAACCGCATTTTGATGAAAATTTGGTTGCCAGGAGTTTTTTTTGGGCACAAGGACGAACGCTACTTGAATTGGAAGAAATCGGATCAAAAATTTGGCTTGACGATCGTTGCGAAAAAAAACGCCGCAATGTGACCCCATTTATCGAAATTCGGTGCGATACATATATATGGGAGCTATATCTAAATTTTGATCCGATTTCTTCCAAATTCAATAGCTTCGTCCTTGTGCCCAAAAAACTCCCCTTGCACCAAAATTTCATTCAAAATCGGTTAATAAATTGCGACCGGATCCTGCTGAACAACAAATACATGGACAAGACGGAACGCGACGCGGACGGTACGGGACACGAACGCGCTAGATCGACTCAGGAGGTGATTCTGAGTCGATCGGTATATATTTTATGGGGGTTCTAAATCCAATATTTCTGCGTAGGCACATTTTTTTAGGCCGATCAAACTTATTATACCCTGACCACTATGTGGTTTAGGGTATAAAAACGAATTCAAACTTCCCCGGAATTTAAATAAGTATATTACCTTGAATAACTCCCCGAAACTTACGGGGCTACATGGCTAATGACATACAGTATCCAATACAACATCCTATTAATTTTTTTATTTGTTAAATTTTTGTGCCAAAGTGGTAAAAGTTTTTTTATAAACAACAGCCAGTTTGTTGAATTTTGAAATTAATTTTAATATATTTTTTTCTAATAAGAAACCCACGGACTTATTAAACGGAAAAAACGAAACAAAAAAAAAATCCGAATATAGAATAATCTTTTTGCAAGAAATCTAAATACAATTTTGCATATAGCGATAAACCAAACAACAACATCACAAAGTTTATGCAGAAGGCCTTCACCATAAAACCCCGTTATGTTGGTGAGTTTTTTACATTGTCATTATCTTTTCATTCTAATTAACATTCTTGCAATGATTTACTATTTACCTTTCTTTAAAAAGTGTGTTGAGATGTGAGAATATGGCTATCCATAAATTTCAGTTTAAAATAGTGATTATTATTATTCTTATTGTTGTGGTGTTACACTTTTACACCCAGAAAAAGTGACCTTCGAAACTAAAGGAAAAAATTTTCATCAATATTAGTTTATCCATATTTTATTTTCCATAAGGTAAAATTTTGTGAAAAACTAATAAAATTTACTTCGTTTCAGATAAAAAAAATCCTAAACTGTAAGACAGTTAGGAATAGTTTCATTAACTATAATAACGGCATGGAATCTTTACTCATACTATTTTCTATTCGCTGGGTATTAAGAATTTACTTACTGAAAAAGAAAATTTTAAATTCACCGATAACAAAGGCATTCGTAATAAATAAACAAAACCGAACTAAAACCAAGTTTCCTTCAAAATTAGTAAAATTTCTTATAAGAATGATAATTGCGACTTTCCTTTATAATAGAAAGTTTTTTTCATACATACGGAATCAACACTTGGACATAAAAAAATTATATTTAGTTACATTCAGTACTAAGAAGTATGCCAATCCTTTTCAAAACTTTAAGGGAAACACACTTTGTTAGAATATTAGGAAATTTTCCTAAATTTTCTATTGTCTACCTGTAATCGATACCTGTCATCGTAATCGATGGTTTTCGCGCGTGGGTGTAATCGATATATTCTTTTTGCCGCGCACGGGGGGGCCGATCGGTTGTTTTTTTAGGTTGGGAATCGCGTGTGTTTTGGCTATACGGAGAGATTGCTTAAAAAATAAATATGGTAAAAATAATATAATTACAAATAACAAATAAAATTATATAAAATATTGTGTTATTTTAATATTAGTGAGAAAAATTTTCGTTTTTTTTTTTTAAATAAATCTAATCCAATGTTTCGTGATAGTATAAGAAACGAAAACACCAGCCAGAATAACAACCCTTTCATTTGTCTTTCATTTTGGAAATCTTCAATTATTCAAAGGTAATAGTTCAGTGACGCTAAACCTTTTGCCAACACCAGAAAAAAGTGACCCCTTCTTAAGTTAAAATTGAACTTATTGTGAAGAAAGTTGAACTTTCGGTATTAGCGCCAAAGACATTTTTTTATTTGTTTGAACGATGGCATTTCGTAGGAAATTAGGAATAATGCATTTCCATATATATAGTTAACATTTTCCTATATTTAGTATTACCATATACTAACAGAATGAAAAAAATTTAACTAATTTGGAATTCATTTATTTATGCGAATGATTTTATTGACATTTTTTTTCATTCATTTCGGACAAATCTTACACAGGTAAAAACTAATAATAGAAACTGCTTACCTTTCGTTTAATAATCCTTATAATATATTTATTTCTATAGCAATTTTATCTTCAATAAAGACATGTTTTATTAATATACTTGAATATATTTATTAACAATCAACAGCATCGAATCATCTTTGAAATATTAGCTTTATTATTTCCACTATTTCCAATTTCCGTGTGAATATTCATCAACTAAAAAAAGGCACTATTATTCTTTCTCGTACTTTTTCACTTTTAATAACGTTTGCTGCCTTTAACGATTTTGTCTCCTTTTACAATTTTCAATACCTACAAATATAAAAAATCATAAAACATTTTGCTTGCAAAAGGTTAAGTCGTCACTGAATATTACCCTGATAATTGAAGATTCCACAAATTTTGAGACAAATGAAAGGGTTTTATTTCTGCTGGTGTTTTTCTTTCTTTATTACACTAATCACGAACATTGATAGATTTATTTAAAAAAAAAACGAAAAATTTTCTCACTAATTTAAAATAACAAATATTTTATATATTTTATTTGTTATTTATTATATTATTTTACCATATTATTTTTAACAAATCTCTCCGTATACCCAAAACAACGCGACTTCCAACTTCAAAAAACAACGAACGCGCAAAATATAATCGATTACACCCACGCGCAAACATCGATCGATTACGATGACAGGCGTAATCGATTACAGGTAGACAATAGAAATTTTAGTCGAAAATTTCCTATTATTCTAAACAAGTGTAGTTTTCCTTAAGTTTTGAAAGGATTTGCATACTTCTTAGTACGAATTGAACTTAAATATTTTTTCTATGCCAAGTGTTGTTTGCGTATGTTATTGAAAAACTTTCTATTTATAAAGGAAGTCGCAATTATCATTTCTATAAGCAAATTTTACTAATTTTGAGGAAACTTCGGTTTTAGTTCGGTATTTGTTTATTTTTTTACGAATGCCTTTGTTTATCGGTGAATAAAATTTTTCTTTTTCCAGTAGCTTAAATTCTTATACCCAGCGAAGAAAATATAGTATGAGTAAAATTCCATGCCTTATTAATTGGTTAATGAAACTATTCCTAACTGCTTCACAAGTTAGGGATTTTTTTACTGAAACGAGTTAAATTTTATTATTTTTCACAAAAATTTACGCTTAATGGAAATAAAATGGATAAAACTATATTGCACCTGAAAATTTTTTCCTTTAGTTTTCGAAGGCCACTTTTTCTTGGCGTGAACAAAAATGTTATGATCTTCTTTATATTGTACGGTATTGAAATTGGTAAAAGGAGGACAAAATCGTTAGGCCAAAGCAACTTATTAAAAATGTGAAAAGTACGAGAAGAAAAAAGTGCATTGTTTTTAGTGATAATATCACACGGAAATTGGAAAATAGTGGAATAATAACTAATATATTCAAGAGATTCGATGCTGTTGATTCTAATAAATATATTCAATATATTAACTAAAACATGTTTTTATGAAAGATAAAATTGCTTATTAAAATAAATAAAATTGATATTTAAAAACGAAGGTAAGCAGTCTCTAATTATGAAGTAAAAGTTTTTACCACAAATGTGTAAAAGATTTTTGTCGAATTATTGATATGAAAAAAATGTCAATAAAATCATTCCATATAAATGATTCAAATTAGTTAAATTTTTTCATTCTGTAGTATAGTGGTATAATAAATATAGGAAAATTTTAAACTAATATATTGGGAATGCATTATTCCTAATTTTACGAAACATTACATCGTTTCAAACAAATAAAAATTGTCTTTGGCGCTATACGAAGTTCAACTCTTTCTTCACAATAAGTTCATTTTAACTTAAAGAAGGGTCACTTTTTTCTGGGTGTATTCGAGGACATTCGAAAATACAGAAATGAGTCATACTATCACTTCTCAATGCTCTCTTTGTAATCTAAATCAATGATCATAACATAAAACAAACAACATAATTATATCATAAACGACAAAATTATCAATCACATTATTTTATAGAGAGTGGATTGTTTAAAGAGCTTGATAACTTTTTTTTTAAAAAAAAAAAACGCATAAAAATTTGCAAAAATCTCATCGGCTTCTTTATTTGAAACGTTAGATTGGTCCATGACAATTTACTTTTTGGAAGATAATTTCATTTTAAATGTTGACCGCGGCTAGCGTCTTAGGTGGTCCATTTCGGAAAGTCCAATTTTGTGCCAACTTTTTCGAGCATTTCGGCCGGAATAGCCCCGAATTTCTTCGGAAATGTTGTCTTCCAAAGCGTGGAAGTAGTTGCTGGCTTTATTTCTGTAAGACTTTATACTTGACGTAGCCCCACAAAAAAATTAGTCTAAAGGGCGGTTCAAATTCGGCATGATCTTGTGGCAACTTTACCGGTCCATTTCTTGAGATGAAATTGTTCTCCCGAAGTTTTCCCTCAAAATGGGCCATAGTAATCGCCAACCAAGTTCAGTTTTCCATTTTTGGCCAACAAAGCTTGTTAGCATCGAACGATAGCGTCGCATTCACCCGTAACGTTGCGTCCAACAGCATCTTTGAAAAAAATACGGGTCCAATTGATTTCACCAAAGCATACAAACCACACCAAACAGTGCATTTTCGGGATGCATGGGAGCAGTTCTTGAACGCTTCTGGTTGCTCTTCACTCCAAATGCGGCAATTTTGCTTTATTTACGTATGCCCATTCAACAGAAATGAGCCTCATCGCTTGAACAAAAATTTGTCGATAAAAAAGCGGATTTTTCTGCCAACTTTTCTAGCGGCCCATCACTGAAAATTCGACGTCTGTGGCAGATCGTTAAGTCTATTCATGATGAAATGTCAAAGCATTACTGAGCATTCTTTCTCTTGACACCACTGTCTGAAATCCCACGTGATCTTCAAATACTAATGCCATTGAAAATTCCTAACCTCAAAAAGAATCACCCTTTTATGTTGGGCAGCAATTTAGTAGTTTACTCTACAAATCTTTCTGCGTTCCTTCAAACCTGAATTTTATTTTGAAACAAAATAACCCTTTTTAAGAAGGCGCGCTTAAATATTTTTGCTATATTATTTGAACTGTTAATATTTAAAATTTAGCGGAAGAGCTTTCGAAATGCTATTACTATTTGATCAGTTATATATAGACATTTTAAAGAAATTTATACATATATAATGGCTTATTGTTGATAAAGATTTTGTGAATTGAAATTGAATAATTCATGAATCTATAAGACTCTTTAATCGGACGTTTCTCTAGAATGGCGTGAGACATAGATTGTGAGGTACCGTACTTGTAGGGGTCCAACATGCATATTTACGTTGACCAGTTTTGACCATAGCGTTGGTGAGGGGTTAGCTGAGGTCCATATCTCTCCCAGGACACCGGACGAGAAATATCTTTTTTAAACCTTTACGTTCTAATGCCTGTAAATTTCAGTCAAATTTGGCCTTTCGTCTAGTGGGGAATTCAGATATATCTTTTTTTCTTTTTTTAATTTTAATTCACATTTTCTTTTCTTTCACTGTTTTCCATTATTTATTTACTTACATTTTAATATCTCCTTAATGCGAACATGAATTGGCAAAAAGCTAGGACCACAAGCAATCCCCCCGACCGGACTTGTTGTGGCTAGATTTCAAAGCGCTCCCGTATAGTCCTTTCTCTTCAAACCCAAGTGCAGGATGACTCATACACATTGAAAAAAAGTGTCTCGGCTAAATTTCAAGAAGATTTCTTACTACTTATTTCCATTATTTACTTCTACATGATTTTTAGGGAGTCTATTAATAATATCTTTCGTAATTGCGAACATGAATGGCAAAAAGGTAGCGACAAAGGATATCCGCCCCCGAACCGACTGTGTGGCTTAGATTTAAAGGCTCCCGTAGTCCTTTCTTAACCCAAGTGCAGGGATGACTACAGTACACAGAAATAACAAGTGCTCTCGTTAATATTTAAGAAGATTTTACATATAATGATTTACAAGAATTTCCGCGAATTTTAGTTCATTTTTCGTATTATCCAACGGAAAATTAAGTACTCGAAGGAAAATTTTTACAAATCTTCTAACGTTAATGTTCTTAGTCAATGCGCCTACAAATTTAAGATCGACATTTCCTTAAAAAATTTTCTTAACTGGTAGTTAAAAATTCGTTTGTCATGTTATAAAACTTCCTTGTTGAAATTTAACAGTATTTTCTAAAATAATAAGTGCAACTTTTACTATAAGATTTTTTTCGCGCCGTCCGTGTATGCGAAAATATTTTTTTTATCGAAAAAATTGAACTGAACGTGAGCATAGCAATTTCTTACCTTCACAATTCCTATAAGTTTAATAATTGTTTGCGTAAAAAATTACCCAATGAAATATTTTTTAGGTTCACAGGGTGTAATTTAAATTTATAGCCAACTTTTTCGTCCAAGAAATGGTATGATAACATTTCTATGAAAATTTTTCGCAAGTTTTAAGGCTTAAACGTTTCATCGTTCATAAACTGGTTGCTTGACTTTACCGAATATTATATTCTTAGAGTACAATTGTCAGCAGAGATGCTGAATGAACCTAATGCATTAGTACAGAGATCTTTAATTCGCGCATAGTGGAATGTGATTAATGTAAAGATTGTTACTTGAGTTTTGTTGTGATATACCATGAGCGTGGGTGTTGTTTTTATTTTTGTTCATTTTAGAGGTGGTTTGGTTGTGTGTGTGTTTTTTATTCGCGTGATGGTTTATTTGGTCTGGATGAGGCGTGTTGTTTATCAATAAAGGCACATTGCTTTTTTGTTGTTGTAGGAATGTGTGCTTTGCTTGGTTTTGTTTGGCATGTTCAGTTTGGTAGTTGGCTGACTCGTTGGCGTGGTATTGTTGCCATCTTTTAAGCAGGCTTATGCAACAAGGGAATATAAAGGCCATGGGAATATTTTGGATTTTTGAGACATATATGGTGGTGTCGTTTGATTGATTAAACCTTTTAAATGAAGTTCTATTAATATTTTATTGTAGTTTAAGAAAAAGTTATCAAGAATATTTAGGGAAAATATGTTATATGTTGAAATTTAAAAAGTGTATTTTGAAAATTTTTATTATTTCAATATTAAAATAAATTAATATTCAATTCCAGGATGAATTTGTGAAAACGTTTGCTATTATATCTCAGCTGTATAGTTTAGTCATAAATTTGGTAAGGTATATATTTTTTTAAATGGCTTCTCTTTTTAAAAAGAATATTTTTTTATGCTACTATTATTATTTGGCTTAATTATTTTTTTTGGAAACCAGCTTTAAATGTTTTTCTTTCACGGGCAAATTTCTGGCAAATTTTTCAAAAACAACATTTAATTTAGAGCAACTCAGATGGATTCGTAACAAATATTAAAAAATAGATGAATTGGTAAGTTTTCTTTTAGAAATTGCTTCTATTTCATCTAGAATATTTTTACGTTTTTGTTGACCTTTTTATCATCAAAAATTACCCCCCCCAGGTTTTTAATTGCTTATTTTAGTATTTCTTTCAATTCAAATTTTCTTTGGAAACCAATATATTATTTTTAATGCTTAAAAACAAAGTATTATAATTTCAGAATAACCCTATAGAAAATTTGCGAACAAATTTTTAGAGTACTCCTTTGCCTGTATTTTAATAGTGGAGATTGTGGTAAGGATTCCTTAACTTTCTTTCAACCTGGACAGTCATACATATTTTTTAGTACATTAACTTCATCCATTCGCTCATTTTGACTACGGCTGCATTTTCAAGACGCTCTATAATTTCATTCCTGTGAATGCGAAAAAGTGAAACCAAACTTTGAATTTTTTTCTTATTCAAATTTTGTTTTACGTAGATATTAAAACAAAAATTCATAAAACGGTCGATTAGTATAACTTAAATTTACCATTTCCCAATAGACTAAAGCTGCATTTCTTAAATCGAAAATTAAATTACGTTGTCGTCATTTTTGCACGAATGATGACGTCTAGGGCTATCAAGAATAGTTTGGTTTTTATGCATATTATTTATTTTTTTCATTTAAGATTTTTGACAAACACCTATCAACTATTTAATACATTTTATCTTAATGTAAAAAATAAATATTTTAATTTACAGAGTATACCCATATATAAAATTTTGGACAACTTATATATATTTCCCCTCAAGCCTTACAATTTTAATTAAGAGAATTGGTAAGTTTCTATATTAAAACTTTGGATTTTCTTTTCAACTACAATATTTTATTTTATTATATCCTTCACAACGATAACAACACAGTTTTATGAGTTTATTTAGAATACTTCATTATTTCCATTTTTTGTTTCATGTTTCCATTTTTTCCAGCAAGATATGTGAAATAATTACCTACGATGAATAAAAAAGGGATACGTCAAAATGTCCAAACAGCGGGTTCAAATGAACTACTCTCTGATCCACGTGGTCATAATTTTTATTCACAAAAAACATTTATTCACAAAAAACATTAAGAACTTTCATCATAAGTTTTTATAATAAAGTACTTTTGCTTAAAGAAAGTTTTAATTTTAATGTATGTAAAATTTTCATAATAGAAACACGGCGGTTTTGTTGTTCCTTTAATTATTTAATTTCTGTGTACTGCTTGGAATTGATGATTTAAAAATAGTTTCAGTCTGTCGACATTTTTAAAGAGACTTGTTAACCAATTTTTATTATCGGGTTTCCCACAAAATAAGCAAGTAAATCCAAAATAAATACTGACTTTTTAACTTGTAGAGGTATATAAAATCTTATGGTGTCGTAAAAATGAACTAAACTACAATGTTATAGATGAACTAAAATTTTAAGAGAATTATTAAACTAGACAAGTTGAAAAAAATCTTAAGGGCTAAATCATGGTCAATATTACTACAGTTTAGTTCATTTTGCAATGGAAAAGGGTTCACTGTTTTTTCAGTGTAGTTAAGAAAGTTGCATCCATGAGAATTTTTTTTCTCTTGTTCATTACAGTATTTGGCGCCCAACGTGGGGCCGAGAAAGAGGAAAGTTACGACCTTGTTTTTCGGCTCTATCTTATATGTTTTTTTTTAGACTTTAGAGTTCAGTATGGGACCATACTTAGATATGATGTGAGGTCTTGGACATCTTTGATTTAAAATTTCTAAAAGGCTTCAGGATTTTCGGCATTATGAGGTTTACCGCAAAATAACCGACCGAATACTTCTTTAGAACTTTTCAATTCTTTGTGTCCAAAGAATCATGACATTTTCTGGGTATTTCCTTTTGTTTTAGCAATATTCCATTCAATTTATGTATTGATGAATGTAGTTATCAGCACCTTTTAAACAATTTGGAAATCATTATTTTTGCGGGTGCAATATAATGACCGTTGTTTAATAAATGGCGGATTTGAGAACATTGCCGGACTGCTGTTGTTGTCATAATAAATAGATTCGGAGTATATGCCCATAGATTATTGCTTTGTTTTTTTAGTTTTGCATTAGCGTAGGCTTTAATTTCCTCACACCAATTATGCTTTCATTGTCCCAAGAGAAATGTCCCAATGTATGAATAAATAATCGATAACAACTATTTTAGATCTGTGGCTTTAATCGAGGAGTACTTTAACAGATTTTTGTTTGCATTCTTATAACAACTTGAAATAGTATTCAAATTACATTTTTTTTGTTTCTACATTGCGATTTGCTTTCAGCTATTTTTTATTTAAACATGTCTTCGGACCAAGCGGCTGGAATCATTCCGGATTTGGCATCTTCAAATCCTTCTAATGTTGCGTTTTCCAGGACTTTTCTTTGTAGAGTTTGTAACGAGATTATGACTGAGGGTCAAGAGTGTAATGTAATTGACGAGTGTTCACATTCCTTCCATAAATCGTGTATTGAGACATATTTGTCTACAGCTTCGGAATGACCTGTTTGTAAACGGGTTTGTGAACTTGGTGGACTTAGGTCATTGGTCATTACACCCAGGCCTACACCTCCCAATAGGAATGGACGAGGAAGAGATCGGGGTAGAAAAACTAGACAATATAACTTGCGTAGTTCGACTCGGAATGCTATTCCAGAATGTGCTGAGGATATGGAGACACCTAATCAGAACATTAGTGGTATAGGTACGAGTTTTGTTCTATCTTCTCCACCGAATACTGACGGAGGTGCTATAGTTCCAGCACAGGTGGATTATAATGAGATTAATCGTATGATCGAAAATAACTTGACCCGTATTTTACAGAGTTTGAACTTTGTCGTGCCATCCCCGGTGCACCGGGCCGTTAATCAAATTACAGGTGGTGAGAATCCACCTCATTTAAATTCTAATTTTGCTGACTGCCCTCAGACCTTTATTCGAGATCCTTCTGGACCGAACAATCACGGCACCAATTCGATACCACACAATAATGGTAATTTTCCAGTTAATGATACTCATTGTGAGGATAGGTATAGTCCTAGTCAGGACTCGGGTGGCAATGACAATGCTGTGAACCGGAACAACATTCAAGAGGCAAACGCCTCCATAACCCATCGTTTTCCTTTAACATAAATAGTATGCATGCCGACAGAGTCACGTCGATTATTAGCAATTGGAACCTTAAGTTCGACGGGTCATCAACGGGATTGACCATAGACGAATTTTTATATCGTGTACGTACACTTACGGGGGAAACTTTCAATAACGATTTATCTTTGATTTGTAGAAATTTGAATACTTTACTAACTGGTAAGGCAAGGGAATGGTATTGGCGGTACCATAAGCAGGTTCCGACCATTATTTGGGAAGACTTTTGCATTGCTATTAGGAATCAGTATAAGGACATGAAATCATCGCTCGACTTACTGGAAGAAATTCGGGGTAGAAAGCAAAAGCCCGGGGAGTCATATGTTGCATTCTTTGATGCATTGTCAATGATTTCAGACAGGTTGCCTCGACCAATGAGCGATGAGGAGTTCATAGAAATTATTGCCAGGAACTTGCGTCCCGAAATCAGACAGGACTTGCTATATGTTCCTATAAGGTCGTTATCTCATCTACGCAAACTTGTTCAGATGCGTGAAAACTTTATGAATGATGAGCATGTTCGTCGGACTTTAAGTCAACGAACACAAAATCCAAATTTTCTACCACGACGCCAAATAGCGGAGATAGAACAGGAGGTCCAAGTTGATCCCGAACCAGAATTGGTCGTGGATGCCTTGAACGGGACTGAACCCACATTTCGATGTTGGAATTGTGAGGGCACGGGCCATAGTTGGCAGGACTGTCTCAAAGACAGAACAATTTTTTGCTACGGCTGCGGCGCTCGGAATATATATAAGCCACAGCCAATTCGAAAAACTTGAGAATGTCAGGACCTCAGAAGGACCTTGTCTAACTGATGTCCTTGAAAAAACCCCACCCCCGAAAAGTAACGGAATTGACTCACATATTGAACCAAATATTTTGCAACGAAAGGGATCCAATACCATACGGATTCTGAAACGATCAACTGAGTCAGAAAGTAAGCCGGATAAAGTTTCTCGAATAATTTTTCCTAGAATGCCCTTTCATAAAAAATGGGAGTTATACCTGAAAAAGCGCAATGAAATTTTCAACATTTCATCATTGATCACAGCCCATAAGTCTAAGCGGTCCACTCTCCGACTTCGGAGGTATTTTAAAAATAGAAAAATTTGTAAAGGGATACAAATCTCTACAGTAGTTTCGAATCCGAATGATATGCGGTATTATGCCAAAATTTCTTTCCTTGGTTTCCATGAATACGGCTTATTGGATACTGGAGCTAATATAAGCTGCATTGGTGGAGATTTGGCTCAGACTAAGTTTTCAGGATTTAGAGGATACCAGGAATGCAATTATTTTGCTAAAACTGCGGACGAAACACGGCAAAAGGTTTCAGGACTTATTAGAGTTAAGGTATTATTTCGGAATATTGAAAGGGACATGAAATTCTTTATTATTCCGACTATATCTCAGAGATTAATCCTGGGTATAGATTTCTGGAAAGCATTTGATCTACTCCCGAATTTCGGAAATTCATCAGACAATGGCAATATATTTTCATCAGACATATCCTCACTGGAAATTCCCGATGGAATTTATAAACCCAGTGATCTGGAGGACTTGTCCTACCCATTGTCCGACCGGCAACGGGAGGAATTAAATCGTGTAATTGCCCTCTTTCCAAATTTTTCAGTTCAAGGTTTAGGACGAACCGACTTAATAAAGCATTTTATTGACGTCGGGGATGCCAAACCAATAAAACTGCGCTTTTACCCCGTTTCCCCGGCAGTCGAAAGATTAATGTTTTCAGAAGTCGACCGAATGCTCGAGCTTGGCGTTATTGAACCCTCTTCTTCACCATGGAGTTCTCCAATGAGGCTTGTGGTGAAACCAAACAAGATAAGGCTTTGCTTGGACGCCCGAAAACTAAATTCAGTGACGAAAAAGGACGCCTACCCGCTCCCCAATATTGAGGGAATTTTTTCGAGGCTTCCAAGGGTAAAAATTTATATCCAAATTGGACCTCAAAGATGCCTTTTGGCAGATTGGTCTAGAGGAACAGTCAAAACAGCTGACGGCATTCACAGTCCCGGGCAGACCACTATATCAATTTGTGGTCATGCCATTCGGGCTGTGCAATGCCCCTCAGACCATGTGCCGATTAATGGATGAACTAATACCACCAGATTTGAGGCATATGGTGTTTGGGTATTTGGACGATTTAATTATCGTCTCGGAGGATTTTGAAACCCACATCTCTACTCTAATCACAATTTTTTCTCAATTTAGGAAGGCGAATTTGACGTTAAACGTTTCGAAGAGCAAATTCTGTGTAACCAAGGTTAATTACCTTGGATACGTGATTGGTAACGGGGGATTTACTACTGACCCTGAGAAAATAACCGCTATAACCAACTGGCCAGTACCTAAAAACTTGAAGCAAGTTCGAGGATTTCTGGGTCTGGCTGGTTGGTATAGACGGTTCCTTCCAAACTTTTCTACGGAGACATTTGCGATTACGGAAGTTTTATCCACGAAGAAGAAATTCCATTGGACTGAAGCGGCACAAAAAGCATTCGAACGAGTAAAATTTTTACTTACCACGTCTCCTGTGTTGACTAACGCAGATTTTTCAAGAAAATTCTATCTTCATTGTGATGCCAGCGATATTGGCATCGGGGCCGTTTTAGTCCAACATGATGAAGAGGGCAATGAGAAACCAATAGCCTATATGAGCAAAAAGCTAAACACCGCGCAACGTAACTATAGTGTTCCGGAGCGCGAGTGTTTAGCTGCTTTAGAGGCCATTAAGAAATTTCGTTGCTACCTCGAACTCCAAGAATTCGAGGTAGTGACCTTCTTGCAGCCACATATTTTTCACGTTTATGGTGTTCCGGAGACTATAGTGAGTGACAACGGCAGTCAATTTCGTTCAAATGACCTCAATGCGTTTTTTACGACTCTAGGAATAAGGCACGTTTACACCGCTTTATATTCGCCACAGGCCAACGCCTCCGAGAGGGTTAACCGGTCATTGATAGCGGGGATACGAGCCTATCTGAAGGATGACCATAGGGACCTGAATTTAAGTTCTATAAGTTGCGCACTCAGGAACTCATTCCACCAGACTATTCAGACTTCCCCTTATTGGGTACTTTTTGGTTCGATATGATAACCCATGCCTCTTCTTACCACCTTTTGAGACAATTAAAATTATTAGAGGAGCCGACGATGAAATTGTCGAATGATGACAACCTTCAAGTTATACGTTTTGACCTTCGAAAACACATAAAGGACGCCTTTGAAAGGAATCAAAGCCACTATAACCTAAGGGCCAGAACAGAGACATTTAGAGTTGGCCAAATGCTCTATCGGCGAAACTTTGCCCAGAGTAGTTCCGATAAAGCATTCAACTCCAAATTGGCTCCTCTATTTGTTAAGGCCAAGGTAAAGGAGATATTAGGGCGACATTACTATATACTTGAAGATTTGGAAGGGAAGCACAAGGGTACATATCATGGCAAAGATATACGAAAATAGCCGCCCTCTTTCCATCTAATTCATTGCAGTATATCTCTGTGAATTATCTGGTTTGTAATGGACAGAGTTTTCATTTTATTATCTGAAGCCATTTGATAACTCCTATGTTCCCCAGTCCGAGCAACAAATTTTTTTTTTTTGACAGGTGAACTTTTGGACGAATTTGACTTATATATAGCTACTTTTATTCCTTTTATAACTTATTTCATTTTCAAGATCTCAGATTTGTAGTTCTATTTTATTTTACTGACACCGTAAAGTCTCTCTCGAAGGACATAGTTATATCTCGATACTAACACTCTTCCATTTGTACCGAAAGCATAGTTCTATTATTTAAACTCATAGTCAGTCTGTTTTTATGTCAATCATCGCTTCAATTCCCCCTTTCTATTGAAAGCTAGGTAGGTTAATATGCATCAGTATGAAGTCACTTTTGTAATCAATAAATTTCAGTTTTCATGGGTGTGACTAAAGCGGTTATAGTCTTTCTTTCTTGTTATGATAATTAAGAGAGGCGCATTATGGAATCTTGAGAGCTTGAAGTTCAATTTTCATTCTTTAAATGTAAATTAATACTATATTGTTGCCCATGGAAACATTCTTACCCCGTGAGGTGTCTAATACCTGGATGTATTGATAGGAGGGCGCATCGAAAGTAGATAATCGGAGAATTAGACCTGTTTTCTAGACTGCTGGTAGAGCATGATTATTGATCTATCTGTCATCTTTTTATTGTTTTTAGTTTTTTGGCTGCTTACCAAAATGATCATATGGCTGAATAGGTATGTTGGCAAACGCCTCATATGAGTATTGCCACGTTCAATTGAATCTATTTTTCGTGCCATATTGATTGGGATGAATCAAATTTAGTATGGCAGTTTTAGAATTTCTGATTAATGAATCTGCGTTTATTTCTAGACATTAATGAACGGTCTTAATAACACACTTCCTTCTATAGTGAATTTTGAGACAACAAGTTAGAAATTTTTCTTGAAAATAAATCTTCGGAAATATATATAATTCATGCTTGCTTGAATTTCTAGAAATCTAGCGGTGAAGATTTACTTTATTTTTTAGCTCGTTGGGTAACAATCAGATCTCGGAATTATATCAAATAATTTAATGTATTAGATGATCATGTTTTTTTACTAATTTAGATGTGGTAATAATACTCCTTTTATGGCAATTTTGAATACACGACTGTCAACGAAAACTAGCTTTAAGTTTTATTAGTTTACTGGTTTAGAGCTCTCCTATCATAAAAACCTCCTTAGATTAGTGTTTTAGTAGCTTTGATATGATCTCTGCTCTTATCACGGGGTGCGATATGAATTAGTGGAGAGTTTTAGGATTTGTCGGTTTTGATTGGTAATATTACTCTAAAACTTTATTAAGTGTTTTGATTACATGGTAGGAAACACCTGTCGTGGTGCTATGATTTTCTTCTTTTTGATTCGACTTACATACCATGTAGCTGGTCCTCATGTTGATTTTTCAGGTCCGGCAAATTTCATGTTTTTTAAATTAATAAATATATATTCAGAATTAGATTACCTTTTCTTCTTGTATTATAATCAGGAGTGTTTTG
>PGFW01067218.1:0-12895 GCA_003123925.1 Haematobia irritans | reverse complement strand
GGATTACGTTAGTTAAGTGCAGCCCGAGTGTATCAGGCTCACTTACACTATTTCAGTCCATTGTGATACTACATTGTTTAACTTCTCTCTTATCACTTGAGTGCTGCCCGATTCAATGTTAAGCTCAATGACAAGGGACCCCCTTTTTATAGCCGAGGTCCGAAACGCCGCTTTCCACATTGCAGTGAAACACTTAGAGAAGCTTTGAAACCCTCAGAAAATGTCACCAGCATTACTGAGGTGGGATAATCCACCGCTGAAAAACATTTTTGGTGTTCCGGTCGAAGCAGAATCGAAAACTCACGACCTTTGTGGGCGGTGCATGCTAACCATTGCACACGAGTGGTAACCGTGTATCCCAAAGGACTGCTGAATAATCTAAATAAGCCTAAAATAACGCGGCTGCAAAGATAGCAACTCGAAAAACCTCTCGTTGGACAAGGTAACCACTTTGGGCATTTGTTTATGCGCAGAATTCGTTGACAAAGCATGTATGAAAAAAACATAACCAAAATATATTACAAATTAGTATTTTGATATTTCAAAAAAATCGTAAAGGAAAAATCTACTATAGCCGAATTATAGGTTCGGAAAAATTATATTAAGATCAGCTACTAAATCATGGAAACTGTTTCCTAAAATAAAAGACATCGAAAAGTGAATATAAATAAAAACAAAGGAAAAAAATAATGCAAGGCCTCAATTTAAAAAAAAAATTGAGTCAAAAATCAATTTCATTGTCAATTTTGGCGTATTAAAAAATTAATTGAAAAGTGCCGAAGAAGACTTATATTATTTTTTTTTAATCGAATATAGCTTTTATTTCTTAAAATAATTTCTATAAAAGGATACTATCATTTTCGCTTCTTATTTAATCGTAAAAAATGTATGTATAGATAAATAAGATGGTCCAGGTTTTTCATTTAAATGCTATACCCTTCTCCTTATTATGAAATAAACATCCGATCATTTATTTCAAACAGTTAACTCTTTATTTATTTAACCAAAATAGCAATAATCTTTGCCAAAACATTTTAAGAGAACTTTTTTTGCCGGATAATTTGTATAAAATTTAATATTTTAGATCTTCTACCAGACGCTTCCAAAGAAGGCCTTCTATATCATCGACAATTTTTCTTCTTCTCAAAAACCGAAAATAGTTTCGCCATCAACAAATGATATGATATTCAAGTGGAAATATCGGCTGAGGTATAGGTGTCTTAGTATGCAAATACCATACATGTATAAAGACCAAAAAACTTACATATGTATGTGCGATGTTAAGCAGGGTTCCATGTACCCATTAGTTCTAGTTGATATTACTTGACGTGAGGTGTGTGTTCGCCTTAGCATGTATTTTTTAATGTAGATATGCGAATACATGTCATCGCCTCTGTATTAGTTCGTGACACGTTGCTTGGAATACAGCAATGGCAGATGTTTGAATTTCATACACTTGCTTGCTATAATTCTTCAACAAGCAAATGAAGCTTTGTATTGGGAACGTGTGCGAGTTATGGAAGTTTGTGTATGTGTGCTGGTGTGTTTGAAGTCTACCAACATTCAGTATTTAGTTAATTTTCAGTAATGTTCGTCGCTATCGCATGTTATCCCTTGATATGCTACAAAGTATAATGTTGATTCACGCAAATTGCAAATTTCCAATTAAACATACATACAAAACTTTACTTTGATACCCCTTTTTTGGACTTTCAATATATTCGCTATGTTCTTCGCTCTCTGTCTATCGCCTTAATTTAGTATCGGTGTTGATTGGTATTTCTAAATCGAACATTGCATGTCTAACACTATTGAATACTATAGGGATGAGTTAAAAGAAAATTTCGTATCAATTATATTGACAATTTGTAAAGTGGTTTTCTTAAGAAAACTGGGACGAGACGAAAGTTTTCCACATCACTAAGAGTTTCGGGGGGAAATGTCACGACATCCCATGAAAAAGAAAATCATTTAGTATTTTTGAAACAAAGAATTAAAATATGTCAAAATTTTCTATAGAAATTAAAATTTTACCAAAATGTTCTCTAAAATAACAAATATTGACAAAATTCTTTATAGCAAATGGAAGTTTTGACAAACATTTTCATCAAATGTTGACAAAATTTCTATAAAAATAATCTAAAAAACTAAAAATTAAAATTTTCCAAAATTTTTTTATAAAAATAAAATTTTGGCAAAATTGTCCATAAAAATAAGGAGCGAGATATCAAATACCAATCAGTGTATTTGATATCTCTGACAAAATTGTCTATAAAAATTAAGGAAGCGCGATATCAAATTACCAATAGTTGGTGCTTCTTGGATGGCAGGGTTTTTAACAGTGGCCTCATAACTATAGCCGTTGAGGGCATCGTCAGCCATCTGTGCAACGTTATTCCTGCACATAGCCGGTAAATGGTGTAGCTGATTAGCTCCTCGCTCTTTCCATTCTGCTTGACGTTTTGCAGCTCGGCAGGGTTAGATATTGGACAGAGGACCGTTTTTCATATATAGAAAATAACAATTTGACAAAATTTCTTTTATAGAAAAATAAAATTTTGACAAAAATCTGTAGAAATAAAATTTTTGACAAAATTTTTTAAAATAAAATTTTTATTTTTGTTTTTGATCTCAGCTTAAAGCCATTACATTGACTTAAGCTACAATTGTAGCTTAACATAAAAAAAACCCCCCCCCAGGGGGCAGCGAAAAGTATGCTTGTCCAAATTTATTGGCAAAGCCCTATAGAGTGCAAGATGTTGGATTGCTTTACAGCTGTTTCGGAATTACCAACATTATCCTCATCAGCATCCTCTACTTGCCCAGCAAAAACTAATCAACCAATTATCAGAATAAATTCGGGTAATCACTCAACCCAAAGTGAAATACACAAATTTGGCAAATTGTCTATAAAATAAAAATGTTGACAAAATTTTCTATATAAAATAAAAGTTTGGCCAAATTTTTCTATTGCGCAAACAAAATTTTGGAAAAAATGTTTAAATAAAAATAAAATTTTGTCAAGATTGTCTACAAAAATAAAATTTGCTATAGAAATAACAATTTGACAAAATTTTCTATAGAAATAAAATTGTGGCAAAATTTTCTATAAAAATAAAATTTTCTATAGGAATACAATTTTGACAACATTTTCTATAGTCATCAAATTTTGACAAAATTTTCTATGGAGAAAAAATTTTAACAAAATTTTCTATAGAAATAAAATTTTGACAAAATTCTTTATAAAAATCAAATGTTGGACAAAATCTTCTATAGAAATAAATTTTGACAAAAATTTTCAATTAGAAATAAAATTTTGACAAACATTTTCTATAGCATCAAATTATTGACAAAATTTTCTATAGAAATAAAATTTTGACAAAAATTCTTTTATTAACATCAAAATGTTGACAAAAATTTCCTATAGAAATAAAAATTTTGACAAAATTTTCAATAGAAATAAAATTTTGACAACATTTTCTATAAGGCATTCACAATTTTTGACAAAAATTTTCTATAGCAAATAAAACAATTTTTGACAAAATTTTTCTATAGGGAAAAATAAAAATTTTACAAAATTCTTTTATAGGAAATCAAATTTTTGAAAAAATTTCTTTAGAAACAAAATTTACAAAATGTTCTCTAGAAATAAAATTTTGACAAAAAATGATTCTATAGAAATAAAATTTGACAAAATTCTTTATAGAAATCAAAAATGTTTGACAAAATTCTATAGGAAAAATAAAATTTTGACAAAATATTTCTATAGAAATAAAATTTGACAAAAATTTTCTATAGAAATAAAAATTTTGAACAAAAATTCTTAGAGCTAAAAATTCTTGACTTAAATTTTTCTATGGAAATAACATATTAACAACCATTTTCTATAGAAATAAAATTAAAAAAAATGTTCTATAGCAAATAATATTTTTGACATTTTTCTATAGTCATCAAATTTTTACAAAGTTTTCTATGGACAAAAAATATTGACAACATTTTCCATAGAAAATAAAATATGTGACAAAATTCTTTTATAGAAATCAAATTTTTGAAAAAAAGTTTTCTGTTTTAGAAGCCAAAATTTTACAAAATGTTCTATAGAAATAAAATGTGACAAAATTCTATAGAAATAAAATCCTGACACAAACATTTCTTATAAGAAAATAAAATTCAGACAAAATTTTCTATAGAAATTTAAAAATTTTGGACAAAAATTTCTATAAAAATAAAATTCTTCTTACAGAAAAATAAAATTTTGACAACCATTTTCTCATAGTCATCAAAAATTTTGACAAAAATATTCCGATGGCAGAAAAAAATTTTGACAAAATTTTCTATAGAATAAAAAATTTTGACACAAATTCTTTATTAGAAATCAAATCTTTGACAAAATTCCTATAGAAATAAAATTTTCTATAGATAATAAAATTTCTGACAAAATCTTCAAATAGAAATAAAATTTTGACAACATTTTCTATAGTCGTCAAATTTTGACAAAATTTTCTATGGAGAAAAAATTTTGACAAAAATTTTCTATAGTCATTCAAATTTTGAAAAATAGTCCTATAGGAAATTTAAATTTCATTGACAAAATTCATTTATAGAAATCAATTTGAAAAAAAATTCTGTAGAAAGAATTTTACAAAATGTTCTATAGAAATAAAATCTTGACAAAATTTCTACTAGAAAATAACATTCTGACAAAAAAGTATTCTATAGAAATAAAATTCAGTATAGGAAATAAAAATTTTGACATTTTCTGATAGTCATAAAAATTTTTGACAAAGTTTCTATGGAGAAAAAATAGTTGCCAACATTTTCCATAGAAATAAAATTTTTTGATAAAATTCTTTATAGAAACAAAATTTTGAAAAAAGTTTCTGTAGCAAACAAAATTTTACAAAAATGTTCATATAGCAAATAAAATTTTTGACAAAATTTTCTATAGAAATAATCTGACAAAGTTGTTTTCTAATAGAAATAAAAATTTTGACAAAATTTTCTTATACAAAACTAAAATTTTCTACAGAAATTAAAATTTTTTATAAAAATTTTCTATAGTCATCAAATTTGACAAAATTTTTTCTATGGAGAAAAAATTCTTGACAACAATTTTCTATAGAAATAAAATTTGGACAAAATTTCCTCTGGAAATAAAATTTTGACAAAATTTTCTATAGAAATAAAATTCTGACAAAAGTTTCTATAGAAATAAAATTTTGACAACATTTTCTATAGAAATAAAATTTTGACAACATTTTCTATAGTCATCAAATTTTGACAAAGTTTTCTCTGGAGCAACAATTTTGACAACATTTTCCATTAGGAAATAAGAACTTTGACAAAATTCTTATATAAGGAAATGAAAATCTTGAACAAAATTTTCTATAGAACTAACATTTTTTGACAAAATTTTCTGTAGCAAATAAAATTTTTGACAAAAATTTCCATAGTAATCAAATTTTGACAAAATTTTCTATATTAAATAAAATTTTGACAAAAATTCTTATATAGGAATCAATTTAAAAAAAAAAATTCTGTAGAAACAAAATTTTTACAAAATGTGTTCGAAAAGAAAATAAAATCTTGGAAGCGAAAATTTTCGAATAGAAATGGAGGAAATTCTGACAAAGTTGGTCTATAGAATAAAATTTGACAAAATTTTTCTAAATAACAAGATGAGAAATTTTTGACAAAATTTTCAGTGAGAAGATAAAATTTTGACAAAAAGAGTTTCCGATAGAAATGAAAATTTTGACAAGTAACTTTTGCTATTAGATATAGGGAAAGTTCGTGTGACAAAATTTTCTAGTGAGGAGCTAGGCAATTTTGACAGAAAGTTTTCTATAGAGAATAGAATTTGACAAAATTATCTATGGGAATTGTGAGAATAGAGAAATAAAATTGTTGACAAAATTGTCTATGGGGAAAAAATTTTGACAAAATTTATCTATAGAAATAAAATTTTTACAAAAAGTTCTTTATAGAAGATAAAAATTTTGACAAAAATCTTTTATAGACATTAAAATGTTGACAAAATTTTCTATAGAAATAAAAATTTTGACCAAACATTTTCTATAAGAAAATAAAGATTTTGACAAAAATTTTCTATAAGGAAGTAAACATTTGTGAACAAAATGTGTAATTGCTTGAGGAAATAACAATTGTTGACAAAAAATAGTCCATAGAAATTAAAATTTTGGACACAAATATTTCCATAGAAATAAAAATTTGACAAAATTTTCTATAGACATAAAATGTGTGACGGAGACTGTTTGCTATAGACATTACAATTTGACAAAATTTTTGTCTATAGATAGAAATAATAATATTTTGAAGAAAAGAAGAAAGTCTGAAGTAAAGATTTGGAGAAATAAAGAGTTGCTTGTTTTTCGAATGTAGTGTGGGGAGTGGGGGTAGAGTATTTTGGTGTTTTGAAGCTCTCAATATGTTCGATGGAGCTTGCGTGGCTTAGAAGCATAGCATTTAGAGGAAGTTTGCGAAAAGGCGAATTGCTTTAAAGACAAAAAGGACGAGGTTTGTTGCATCGTAATCCTGTTGAAAATATTATCACTGACGTAGTATTATTAAATTGCGGAGGTAGGATTACATATACATTAAAAGACTGGCCGAAATTCGAATTTGAGTTTCTATAAAGAATCTATAAATAATCTATGAACCGATTTGAAAAATTTTTCCGCATTAGAGGGCCAAATTTTCAACCGGAAGGATGAAATTATCAGTCTCAGCTGATTAGCTCGCACATAGCTAACCAAAGTCCCTTTTTATTAATTCCCTCTTTTATAAAATGTTGTCACTCACACTTAGTAAAATTGTGGTCGTAATTTCGATTTCTTAACAAATTTCATATAAAATATTCCAGAATTTTATGCTATATAATAAAACCTAATTGCAGCTTAAGATTTTTGCTAGAATATTTGAAAAATCATAAATGATGATTTTTGTTTTTTTTTTTTTTTTTTGTTTTTTTGCAAATTTTATAAACTTCATATTTAGTTAATTCCAGACAAAGCAAACAATACATAAAAGTCCAACTTAAAAATTTCCTTAAAGCTTTGTAAATCATAATGAAATCAAAGCATACTTAAAGCATATTTACGTAATTCATAAATTTTAAAGCCATTTGATTTAAGGGTTCCCTTCATTACATATACCATTTACAAAAAATAACTTAATAATTTATGTAAAAAGTTTTCTTTTAGCTCATCATTAACTTGAATATCTTGGTTGGGCTTTTTTTTGTTCTTTTTTTGGCAAATTTGGAAAACAATGAAACCCAAATCCGCGTTTAAATTTCTGTAAGCATTGCAAAGCATTGGCAAACTCTTAACAACAGTCTGTAAATAATCAGCAATTTTAAACCACACAAAAATTATGTGGAATAATGAAATGCAAAGTCGTTTTGAAAGCAATGAATTAAAAAAAAAAAAAAAAACTAAACAGCAACGAGCAAAAAAAAAACTCAAAACAGGTCTCATTCGTTGATGATATCCCATTGAAATTGAGCCAAAAGCCAAATCAATGAGCGGATATACGAGAATGATGGAAAATTCATGCAGCTTGACTAAAATACTGACAAGTTTTTTTGGCATTAAATTCCGTTTTTTCAACTTAATTTTACCTTACAGGCGATGACATTAAGAAACATGAAAATTGGCTGTTGACCTGCGTCATTTTTTTGTATTTTTAAAGTTTTGCAACCCATATCATTTTTGATGGGGATTAAAAGGCAAAAAAAAACTGTGCTTGTTTATTTTGTGCAACCAACATGAATTTAGAGATTGGCCTCAGATTTTCCAGGAATTATCCCTATTTTCCAATAAACTTTGGGAAAAAAAAAACAATAGCAAAACTGCTTCCTCATTTTAAGTAAGACATCCGTCATTGTAGTTATACGCAAAAGAAGAATCTTTTTCCGTCATACTTCAATTTTTTTTAATATAAAAAGGCTTTGACCCTTTTTGCATGTCGTTTGTTTGTCGTACCAATTTTTATTGGGATTGAATGCGGCCCACCGCTCACCCATCTCAATATTCATTGATTCAGTTATGTAAGTCTTTTATCCAAAACATTGGAATTTTTAAATAGTTATCTTCCCTCCTATGTAAATTTATTTGAATTTTTATGCTTCATTTTCGTTTGCTTATGGACATTTGCCATTGTTAAAATTATTTCATAGCCCTTATTTATAGATTGTGTAAATATTTCCCCAAACCACCATCACCACCGTCCTCCCCTTGGCATACTTGGGTCCCCTAGATTTCATGAAAAATAATTAAATAATATTTTTGTTTGATTATATCAACAAAACGGAATGCTCATTAAAAGTTTAAATTAACTTTTGATAAAGTCAATTGAATATAAAAAGTAATTGAATCAACAGAAACAAAAAAATTTTTGACAAAATTTAGATCCCATTTAGTGTTTGATAAAAAAATCGGGAATTAGTCGTATAAATCTGGAAAGGTAACTGAAATTAGTTTGGGTAACGAAGCTTTGATTATTTTGTTTGATTTTTTTTTTTTTTTTTGTATACTATAATGTTCCTGAAATTTCTCAACAAGTTGTCATAACAAATTTATATTTTTTACATCCCTCTTCTTTGGAGAATGACATTATTTTATAACTTTTTTTATTTGAAACAAAATTAAGATAAAGGATGCGCATACTATTAATCTAAAAACTTGTATGGACATTTGCAAAAAAAAAAATACCTATTAAGGCTAAGTGGACGGAAAACTTTTAATTAGGAAATATTTGCGATCATTAGAGCGTATAATAAATATTAATTGTGGGATAAAATTAAATAAATAATAACGGCAATAAATATGGATATCTTTTTTCGAAAGGATATTAAACCAGAATATGTTAGAAAAAAATCCAGATAATTAAAATTCTTTATCCTAATTTAAATAACATTAATCAACAAAGACATATCGAAAATAAGGGACCGTATGGATTATATAATTCAACAGATAATGCGATCATTCATATTTGGTGAATTAGTAAATTAATTATATAATCACAAAATTTCCTCTAGAAATAAATTTGACAAGGGTTTTTTACAGAAATAAACATTTGACAAAATTTTCTATAGCAAATAAAGATTTTAGACAATATTTTCTGTAGCAAATACAATTTTGACAAAAATTTTCTATAGAAATAAATTTTACAAAATTTCTATAGAAAGTAAAATTTGAAAAAAAAAGTTTCTATAGAAATAAATTTTGACAAAATTTCTTCTATAGAATAAAAATTTTGACACAAAATTTCTCTAGAAATAAAATTTTTGAACAAATTTTCTATAGAAATAAAATTTTACAAATTTTCTATAGAAATAAAAATTTTTACAAAATTTTCAATAAAAATAAAATTTTGATAAAATTGTTTATAGAATAAAATTTTGACAAAATTTTCTATACAAATAAAATTTGAACAACAATAAATTTTAGATTACAAATTGTCTATAGAAATAAAATATGTAAAATGCCTTTAGAAATAAAATTTGACAAATATTCTATAGAAATAAAATTTTGGCAAAATTTCTATAGCAAATAAAACTTTGACAAAATTTCTATAGCAAATAAAATTTTGACAAAATCTTCTATACAAATAAAATCTTTGGTAAAATTGCAATAGAATAATTTTGACACAATTCATTAGAAATAAAAAATGTTGAACAAAATTTCTATAAAATAAATTTTGAAAAATTTTCTATAGAAATTAAATTTGACAAAATTATTCTGTAGAATTAAATTTTGACAAAATTTTCTATAGAAATAACATTTTACAAAATTTTTATAGAAATTAAATACCAATTAAGGTGTAAGGTGGCAAGAAAACGTTTAATAAAGGAAATTTATCTTGTAGCCAATTTAGATCGTATGAAGTATATTAATTGTGAGATAAATATAAATTAAATATAATGAAAGCAATATATATAAATATTTTTTCGAAAGTATCTTCAACCAGAATACATAGAATAAAAATTCAGATAATTAAAATTCTTTCAGAATTAATTAAATAACATTAATCAAAATGGACATATCGAAATAAGGGAGCGTATTATTATTAATTATTAATTGAACAATATGATATCATCATATTGCGTGAATTAATAATTAATAATAATCAGACGGTATTTCACAAATTTCCTCTAGAAATAAAATTTTGACAACGCTTTTTACAGAAAAAAACATTTGACAATACTTTCTAAATAAATAAACTTTTGACAATATTTTCTAAAGAAATAAAATTTGACAAAATTTTCTATAGAAATAAAAATTTGACAAAATCTTCTGAAAAACAAAAATCGTGAGGCCAATAGATCGTATGAGTAATATTAATTGCGAGATAAATATTAAATAAATAATGAAGGCAATATATATAAAATATTTTTCGAAGGTATTCTAACCAGAATATATAGAATAAAAATTCAGATAATTAAAATTCTTTTATCACTAATTAAATAACATCAATCAAAATGGATATATCGAAATAAGGGAGCGTATGATTATTATTATTAATTGAACAATATGGATCATCATGTTAGTGAATTAATAATTAATAATAATCATACGGTACTTCACAAATTTCCTCTAGAAATAAAATTTTGACAACGATTTTTACAGAAATAAACATTTGACAACATTTTCTAAATAAATAAAATTGTGACAAAATATTCTATAGAAATAAAATTTTTACAAAATTTTCTATAGAAGTACAATATTGACAAAATTTTCTATAGAAATAAAATTTTGACAAAATTTTCTATATAAATAAAATTTTGACAAAGATTTTTCTTATAGAAATAAAATTTTGACAAAATTTTCTATATAAATAAAATTTTGACAAAATTTTCTATATAAATAAAATTTGACAAAATTTTCTATAGAAATAAAATTTTGACAAAATTTTCTATAGAAATAAAATTTTGACAAAATTTTCTATAGAAATTAAATCTTTCTGTAAAAATAAAATTTTACAAAATTTTCTATAGAAATAAAATTGTAAAATTGCTATAGAAATAAAAATTTTGACAAAAATTATCTATAGAAATAAAATTTGGACGAAAATTTTTTCTATAGAAATAAAATTTTTGAAAAATTTTCTATAGAAAAAAATTTGACAATTTCTATAGAAATAAAATTTTGACAATCAATTATGGGATAAATACCACATGAATAATAAATGCAATATATAGATATTATTTTTTGTATATTTACCCAAAATAAATGAGGATAAAAATTAAAAATTAAAATTCTATTACTCCTAATTAAATGTCATTAATCCAAATAAGGTAAACTTTTTATGCTTGATTTTTTAATTTTATTTTAAAATGCTCGCTTTCCCATTGTTTTTCTACTTTTAATTAAAATAATCACTTGTACATTAAAGAAAATTTAATGAATTTTAAACAAATTTAAAATGATTTTATGCCAACAGCTACAGCGATATAAAAATACAATAATTTATTGTGACAGTTACAGCTACCACCTAGGGACATATTCAATAATAACCTTGTCTGCGTGCCACAATATTGTAAACAACGTCAATATGTTTTAATAAAAAATACTTTTTTTTATTATTTATTATTATTTTAATAAAATTTAAACTGTCATGTGAAGAACCACAAAATATTTACTTATGCCAATAACAAAAAACAATGAGTCCCACAAATCGAAATTGTTTTTAAGATATATGTGCAAAATATTGAAATTTAATTAAAATAAAATTCCACACTCCCTAAAGTATGCTACAAAATTAAGTAGCAATGAAATTTTGCTAAAAGTATATATTGTTTAATTAGAGCTTGTTAAAGGTATTGATATATATAATTTGTAGTTTACCTTATCAGTATACCAATATGGTAGTCTCACGTAGCTTAAAAATACATCTCAACAAATTTTAATGATGTCGAATTGAGAATGAATATTTATTTAGTTATTTCTATATTTACAATTATAATGAATTATGAAAATAAATAGGTAATATAGGTGCTAACAACATAGGTTTTCGAGCTGAGATGAGAATGAATATATAAATCCTATTAATAGGCAAATTGAATAAAACAATATTCCAAACTCCCTAAAGTATGCTACAGAATTAAGCAGCAAAGAAATTTTTCTAAAATAAAATTCATTTTTTTTAATATTTTTATTGGGGGCAGTTCTATATACACCCATAACTTAAGATATAAACATATGTCAAATGTTTATTTCTGTAAAAAACCTTGTCAAAATTTTATTTCTAGAGGAAATTTGTGATTATTATTAATTACTAATTCACCAATATGATGATCCATATTGTTGAATTAATAATAACCATACGCTCCCTTATTTCGATATGTCCTTTTTGATTAATGTTATTTAATTAGTGATAAAAGAATTTTAATTATCTGAATTTTTATTCTACATATTCTGGTTTAATATACCTTCGAAAAAAGATATCCATATTTATTGCCGTTATTATTTATTTAATATTTATCCCACAATTAATATTATTCATACGCTCTAATGATCGCAAAATATTTCCTAATTAAAAGTTTCCGTCCACCTTAGCCTTAATAGGTATTTTTTTTTGCAAATGTCCATACAAGTTTTTAGATTAATAGTAATCGCATCCTTTATCTTAAACTTTTTGTTTCAATAAAAAAAAGTTATAATAATTCATTCTCCAAAGAAGAGGGATGTATAAAAATATAAATTTGTTATGACAACTTGTTGAGAAATTCCAGGAAATTATATTAATACAAAAAAAAAAAATCAACAAAATAATCCAAAGCTTCTTACCCAAAAATTCTCTTACCTTTTCCAGATTTATACGCCTAAATCTCCGATTTTTTTTCAAACACTAAATGGGACTAAATTTGTCA
>PGFW01067194.1:16529-28583 GCA_003123925.1 Haematobia irritans | reverse complement strand
ACCTGGATGTGACAATCCACCAATTTTAATTCATGACTATATTACATATAGATTATAATGGTCTAATGGACGTTTACGAATGGGTGCATCGATTTTTCCCAAATATGTGTCTCATGTAAACGCCATTTTAACTTACATTAATCTCCTGTCCAAAACTTTAGATTACAAATATTTCGGTACATTAATGGAACTAGAGCACCAATCGATGCTTCTTCATAGAAATAACTTGAGGACATAGTTGCAGAAAATCATCCCAATGATCGCAGGGTTTACATGAAATATTATGTATATTGAGCTCCCACATGTATAACTCTTACTCCCCAAATCCGCGCCGAAATTTGCTCATAATATATATATTTTCGTGTCTCCCTCGATTGCTCATAAAGTGATAATCATCATCGCTGAATAATAATTTTCAAATAACTCTACTTCTATAGAGGCTTAACATTACGGTTGGGCTCCAGCTACGATATGTTTTCAACAAGTGCTCGCTAGTTATATTCATCCTTACACCTATAACTCTGATCGATCTCTTTACTGTAGTAATAATGAGCGTCTTATCGCGAGTTTTTATAGTGGCATAATTATCTTCTCTGGATAAAACTTCTTGTGACGTATAAAATCAAGGTATTGCTCCTACTTGTGATATGTGGCGTATCACACGAGTTCATTAACCGATCTCTAATGCTATAGTATCAAACATATGATTATGGTCCGATATTATATAAGACACTCTTGTAAAATATCGTTCAGCAACATCGCATTGACTTAGATATAGGCTATATTAGGCAACACATCTTTTTTGTTACTCAATCTTATTCAAATTTAGCAGAAGGTAGCTGTGGCGCTCCTTGGATTCGGAAAATATCAGATATCGGTTCAGATTTAGATAAAGTTGCCATAAATATGTACCGCTTTATTTCAAATACGGACATAGAAGAGAAGTCCGAGCATCCAACGACATCAGTATGACAGTTTAGGTTTATATTCCAAAACTATTAATAAACGACCCCCAAAGGTTAGTTTTAGTAATTCCATAGGGGTGGTTTAGGCTACGATATAGTAGGGCCCCGAGCTCCGAAGTTAACTTCTCGATCCTAATTATTAACCATTTGGCCGCCGGGCCATATGATTCACTCACCGTAGCCATTATACCCTGTTATCCGTAATGCTACATCTATCACTGTCCAACTGGAAGCATGTAGCTCCCCGCTCGCCATACCAACCGCTAACGGGCCAATGTAATATAGTCAGCACACACAAGCCAGATTCAATAGAAACCTTCATTTCGGAACACGACCACTTAAATCTGCAACGTACAAACGATGTAGCCAATAAAATTTGGGGGAAAATGCTGGCCATTGCACTATGAGTTCACCGTTACGAACACCTCCAGAAGTGTCTAAAGATCAATCGTAATTTTATTACAAAGAACAGTGCCTTGATATACCAGAAGAAAATTCACTCCTCCATTTTTACGCGTCAAGAGATTCAAAGATAAATATTTTGTAACGAATTTGCGATAAAAATTTGAACTTTTCGAAAAATTCTTACAAAATATCAAAATTTACGACACTTCAAGAGGGAAGACACAACTGTGGGTAACGGCACAACACGGTCTACCAAAAGTTGTGATCAAGAAGAGATTTGAACCCCTATAAGCTCTACAGAAGGAGAGATAGTTGAATGGATGGGCAACATATAGAGCTCCGAATGTGAGCCCGTAGAAGACAGAAATATTCAGGAGTAACCTTAGACGAGAGACAGAAATAGGAAGAGAGCATTGGGAGTAAGAGAAATTATATTTGCCCCCATTTTCATGAAGCTCCGTTGGTGCTCAGTTCCTAATTAAATTTAAGTCAATTTTTGAAGAATTATATACAATATATGACCATTCGTAAACGCATAGACATATGTATATTAGAGATGAGTGGATGTCACACGGTGACGTGAGTTGCGAACCCAATTCACAGTAATCCGTGAGTATCACGCACATACTCACGTTGGATTAAAACAAAATTTGTTGTGCGTGAGCTAGGAAAGAAAATCTATTAGTGAATGTGCATGTGTAACATCACGAAAGGATTCACATTCAAAATATAATTAACTTTCACGATAAAATTCACGATCACATTAAAAAATCGTCTTTTTCCTCACTCAATAGTAAAATTAATTACTCACGAGTTGAGAAACTGTTCCGCAAAATGCTGTGATTCGCCAAATTTGTTGTGAATCACAAGAATTTCCTTGGCACGAGATTTATCGTGAACGCTGATCAAGTGTGAGTTTGGGTGAATACTACTTTTCATTACGTAAATGTGCGTAAGCGTAATTTCCTACCTCACATATCGTAAGCGAATGTGCGTGAGTATCGATGTTCCTGCGTGAGTATGCCTGATGTCATTGGATCATCCCTAGCATTTTTAATTCCATTACAGTGACTTCATAGGGTGGAACAACACCACTGAGTGTTTGTCTGTCTGTTTTGATAGATTTGCAAACACTTCTTCGAATGCCTAAGCAAGGAGCTAGCGAATCTGTGTCAGGACAAAATGACTCACCCACACAACTTACGACACATGGAAATTTGAGATATGTCGCTACTTTGTAAATTTAATTATAAATTGTTTATAACTAAATTCAGTAACAAGATTAAGCAAATAGGAAGGAAGTCATGCCTTACTTTATCACATATCCTTATAATATTTTCACCATGAGTGCAAATTGCAAATAGTGAGTGTACTTGGGTTTAAAGGGTGATTCTTTTGAGTTTAGGATTTTCCCATGCATTAGTATTGTGACAGATCACGTGGGATTTCAGACACTGGTGTCAAAGAGAAAGATGCTCAGTATGCTGTTTGACATTTCATCCATGAATAGACTTGAACTAACGAGCAACGCTTGCAAAATCATTGAATTTTATTACACATCAGTGTGTCGGTCGAAAATGGTTTCCGCTTTTTTTCGACAAATTTGATTCAGCGATGAGGCTCATTTCTGGTTGAATTTGGCTACGTAAATAAAGCGAGAATTGCCGCATTGAGTGAAGAGCAACCAGGAAGCCGTTCAAGAACTGCCCATGGCAAGTCCAAAATTGCACTGTTGGTTCGTGGTTTGTGACGTTCTGGTGAATCATGTGGACCGTATTTTTCAAAGATCGATTGACGGCAACGTTACGCGTGAATGGCGATCGTCTATCGTTCGCATGCTAACAATACTTTTGTTGCCAAAATGGAAGAACTGACAACTTGGATTGACATGTGGTTTAACAAGAATTTTTTTGGGGCGCTACATGCACAACAGCTGCGCGATCTTGGCACATTTTGAGCGGAAAGACTTCGGAGAACATTCATCTCAAGAATGGACCGGTAAGTTGCCACCAAGATCATAGATTTGACGCATTTAGACGTATTTTTTTGTCGGCTACGTCAATCTAAGTCTACAGAAATAAGCCAGCAACCTATTCGCCAGCTTTGCAGACAACATTTCCGAAGAATTCGGCTATTCCGGCGAAATGCTCGAAAAAGTTGCCCAAAAATTGGACTTTCGATGACCACCTTATAGACGTCAGCCGCAGTCAACATTTAAAATGAAATTATCTTCAAAAGTAAGATGTCATGGACCAAATCTAACGTTTCAAATAAAGAACCGATGAGATTTTGCAAATTTTAATGCTTTTTTTTTTTAAACAAGTTTATGGCAAAGCTTTAACAAATCACCTTTACAATGTAATCAATAAATATAGGGAAATTTAAGAGCGTCATTCATTAGTATTCAAAAGCATAATCCAAAACAGATTCGGTAGAAAAAATTGGTACGGACGGACGGCTGCCACATCGTGCCAGAAATAATTACCAAAATTTGAAGAATGTTTTACCAAAAAAATTTTACCAAATTTTAAAAATCTTGGTAAATCCAATTGTTATTTTGTATTATAAAAAAAATGTTTTCTTCGAAATGAATGTTTTATTTTAGTACTTTATTATAGTTATGGTTCTCCGTACACGGACGAAAAAGACTGTTCTTTTTCATATTTTGGGGTTAAAATTAATATGTTTGAAGAAAACTCAATTTTCTAAACACCATATTTTTAAATGCAAGCCATATATGTGCTCATACTAGCATAATATGTTTGGGACATATATTTATGATGCTGAAGTAACATATAAGAAAGTAACCACTCTTGCGCGCTAAAATATATATATAAATAAGGACAACTGCAAAATCATTAAAGATTGGAAAAACTATGTAGTGAATATAAACGAAGTATCAATTTTACAAAATTGGAGTAATCATATATATTTTGTGATATAACCGCCAAAATTCATACTGCTTAAGTAAAAAGATTAAATGAAGTATTCGAGAGAAAAATTCATTCGAACAAAGAGAAAGACATTTAAAAAAATAGCATGAAGTTTTGTTTATATTTTCCGGCATTAGGGCAACTTTTTTTTGTTTCGTCAAAACAAATCGGAACGGTAGGAACAGTAAGTCACAAATATTCAAACAAGAGGTAATTATACGGGATCTTCATAGAAGACTAAACGAAAGGGCACTATACCTGAAAAATAGCATGCCAGTTCAAAGATTTGTGTCTATATTAATACAATTTTGGTATTGATCGCGAGCAAATGAAGCCGAGGAATTTCAAGTAAGGATACTTTTAAGACAGCAATTCTCTTTAAGATGTGGGTTTTGTGTATTTGACTCTATGAAGCAGAAATTTATTACTTTTTTCGCTTTTTCAGCTTTTTTATAATTGCTTACTAAAAAGTCCGGTTGAAAAACAAGACGCTCCCGGTAGAAATTGTATGTTTCAAGTAAAAAACGTCTTAAAATTAACGTTGAAAAATAACCATGTCCAGGATGCAAAAAAAATGCAACAAATTTGAAGACATTTCATTAGTTTTAAAGAATTTTTCTGGACTTATTAAAGTGCAGTTGACGCTTAGTGTCTTTTTCTTTCATTTTATGGATACCCATTTTTCAAGTCAAATCACTTTAATTATAAGGACAAACACGGGTCTTCATTGAAAAAATTTATATCGACTTTATGAACAGTGGAAAAAATTTATATTAAGAGAATCGTCGTCTAAGCTAAGCAAAATTTGTATCTTATATAAGGACATGAAATTTTGTGCCACACACGACAAATAATTTTTCAGTGTACTCTTTTTTAAGAGTTTAACAGTAAAATGAAAACATTGGAAAACAGTGGAAAATTAACAATAAGGTACTATAAAGACAAAGTTTAGTTCACTCTTTATTAATAAGTAGTCAAAGGAGTGACGGATACTGTCGAAATAAAAGCGGACATTGAGTTTTGCGACTAAAATTATTTCTCAAATTTTAAACGGGCAAAAACTCGCAATGCAGTAAACCAGAATAACAATAAAACTTTTTTTGGCAAATTGTATTATAGACTTGTGGGGGACTGATCCAAAGCAACAATTGAATACAGTTTATTTTTCTATTAGATAAAATTAAATTAAAAAAGCAAAACAATTGTTACACCTAAATAAGTTTATGTGTTGGTTGTAAATTAATGGTTTCGAATTTAAATATAATGTGCTTTTTGATTTATGTTTCGTTAACTTTAGGATTCGATGCAAATAGTTTATATATTTACTTCGATCTTCACATTCTCCTTTGTAAGAGTTTTTGAAATTTCTTTACGAAAAATTTTCAAACTTGGATACAAAACCGCTTTTTTGTTACAATTTTTTTATTATTTTGCAAAAAAATAATATATGATTTGAATCATATCTACTTGTGTTATATCAAGCACTGTTCCTTTTCTAATTTAAGTCCTTTTATAAGACGAATCCTGTACAAGTTTCGGTAGTAAAAAAGTTAATATAAGTAGGTATGTATGTTGAAGCACTCATTTTCGGGATATTTCCGGAAACGTTAATTTAGGAAAAATATAACGGTAAAAAATATAGTAAAAAAAAAAATAAAAAAATGTGGTCGGTCGACAGCAGGGATCGAACCCAGGACCCTTGGCATGCAAGCGGCGGACGGTGGACCACCAACTGCTCACATCGCTAACAAATGTATGTTTAACAATGTTATGTTGTAAACATTGTTAAGTTTGGCATCGGCTCGTGGGCGCCGCAAGCTATGCTATATGAAATATGGCCTTATAACGATAATTATCTTGATGGCTCATAAACAGCTACGAGTAGCCCACGTGGTTAGTGCTGCTGGCTTACAAACTGGTGTGGTGCCGGTGTTCGAACCCCGTCCGGCAAAAGTAAAATTTAAAAAAATTATATAATTAATATTTCTTCTAAACAATGTTTGTATTAAGAGAAAAAGGTGCTAAGAAGCTACAAAACTCATGGAAGTTGAGAAAATGTGAGGGAATACACAATTAGGACAGAAAATAAATTTGAGCCGCAACTTCTTTGGGGAAAATTTCTTCTAAGCATAATTATAGTTTTGGTGTCAAAATGTGTGTCCTCAAAACGTATTATTGGTTCACATAATAACATATAAGTTTTTATGGAAGAGAGAACATTATTGCGTTTGGATGGAAAATACATAATGTTGGATTAGAAGCTACAAAATCTATTATATTGTTTAGACCAAACGCTGCGCTTTCAAACATATTATAATATATTGGAAGAAATCAAATTATAATGGCAAATTAAGCGCAAAAATTTATATGCTTGAGCAAAAATGTGTTTGGAGTATATGTTACGAGAAGCAATTTGTTTTTTGAGAGGGTGTACCAGCGACATTTTGGTGGGTGTAATAATTATATATGGCACCTACACGGCGATGAAAAGACTGTTTCATATGTTTTGGCTATAAATATTATATGTTTGGAAGCACAAATTTTAAACACAATATTCTTTCGGTGCAGCAATTAATGTTCATAAATACAGCATAACACTGTTCGGACATATATGAGTTAATATGTGAGAACATATTAGTGTTTGGGACATAAAATGTTTTAAATATATAATATGCTTCGAATCAAACATATATTAACATTAGAAATAACCTATAAACAATAATGTGATCTTAGTAGCTTGGAGCGCTATTTAGCAGGCGGCGATATGAATTAAGTTGGTGGTTGTTGCTTGTTACTTACACAAATTAACATTTTATTGATTTTCTTGGGCAATTGATCAGCTACTTCTTTGATCCATTACAAACGTGTGTCCGCCTGTCGAATCCCGTCCGGCACAAAAGGTAAAATTAAAAAAAAAAATCATACAATTTGAAATATTTCTTATACAATGTTGTATACAGAAAAAGGGCTAAGAACTAAAAATGCTCGTGAAGTGAGAAGATGTGGGGGGAATATACAATTGGGCAGAAACAAATTTTGAGCATTCAGTGTCGAAAACCCTAAAATTGTTGTTAGCACTATAATTAACTTTTTTTCATAATCATATGATTTTAAATATATAAGATAAATAAATAAAATTTTGAGCACTAATATTGTTGGGGAGAATTTTTTAAGCATAAATATTTTTGGTGCAAAATGCTTCAAACCATAATTATAGTGTTCACATAATAACATATTGGTTTTTGGAAGACAACTATTATTGAATTTGTGGCAAAATACAAAATGTTTGTAATTAGACTACCCCAACATATGATGTTTAGACCCAATTTGCTTCAAACAATAGTTAATATATTGGAAGAGATCCAAACATATTAAATGTTTGGGAGCAATAGCCAAAAATGTATATGCTTGAAGCAAAAATATGTTTGGGAAGTATATGTGTACAGAAGGGCGATTTTTTCGTGAGGCGTGTACAGAGTTAGTATATAAATAATATTGAGTCCCCCCATTATAAACGAGGAAATCCTCAAGTTAATGTGGGTAAGTAAATCAAGATTCGGGAAAATCGGGCAAATATTATATGTAAGAGTTAGCATGTAAGGAGACCGCCACCGGATGCAATGGTTAGCATGCCTGCTTGCATACACAAGGTTGTGGTTCGATTCCTGCTCGACGCACCGTGAACACACAAAAAGTTTTCAGCGGTGGATTATCCCACCTCAGAATGCTGGTGACATTTCTGAGGGTTTCAAAAGCTTCTCTAAGTGGTTTCACTGCAATGTGGAACGTGCCGTTCGGATCGGTCTATAAAAAGGAGGTCCTTGTCATTGAGCTTAACATGGAATCGGGCAGCACTCAGTGATAGAGAGAAGTTCACCACTGTGGTATCACAATGGACTGAATAGTCTAAGTGAGCCTGATAACATCGAGCTGCCACCATAACGGCTAACCTAAGCTACATGTAAGTCTAAAATACGATGGACCTGTACAATAAAGAAATTGAAACTTGAGTAGCCATTGGTTAATAAATAAGAAGTATTATTGGCCGAAATTTGGCAAATTCGATCGATGTACGAGTATATTATGGGAACGGCAGGGGCATTTTAGATTATATATTGCCAGGTTTAATTGAACACCACAGAAGTGTGGCCTATCGTGCTAGAATTGAGTAAGATCAAGTTATAATGAAAGAGCTGCCATGTTAACATAAAGTCATTAGGGGCAAATTTTAAAAATGGACAATATCATATATATGGGAGCTATATCTAAATCTGACCGATTTCGATGAAATTTGCACATTAGTTAAGTGGTATAGAATGATTAACATTATAGCAATATTTGAGATAACTAAAGGTTGATAATAAGAGGTTCTTATACACAAAATTTCTTAGGAAAAATAGCTAAATCTGACCGATTTCGGATGATTTTTTGCACATTGTGTTAGTACTGATAGAAGTAAGCCAACTTTGAGTGAAGTATGGTTCATAATATAAGGGTTTTATGGTCAAATTTGGAAAATCGGGACCGAAATTTAGGTGACTATCCGTTTGTAAAAAACGGCACGGTGACCAAAATTTAATAGCGTTTGTCCTTGTGTCCAAAAAACACACGTATGAAAATTTCATCAAAAATCCGTTAATACACCAGAGAAGGAATATTGATCACTCAAACATGTTTCAAGAGCAAAATGTTGATTTTTGACGGTGACCACTGTAACATGTTTGTCAGCAAAATGTTATTTTCTCGTCAAATAAACCTGCTTTGCCAAAAATCAGATCATGAATTTCCGAGAAAGAGACATTGTTGCGAAAACCATGTTGCATGGTCAACAGCACAAAAATAACATTTTGCTCTTAAAACATGTTTGAGGTGATCATATTCCTTCTCTGGGTGTAATTCGATCAGCAGGTGATTCTGAGTCGATCGGTATACCATTATTATGGGGTCCTAAATCAATATTTCATGGTAGGTACATTTTTTGGCAGATCAAAGTTATTATTCCTGACGCACTATGCGGTTTCGGGTAATAAGTATATAGGCATTCTCAAAAACTAGAACCATGATTTCTCAAAAACATATTAGATATAAATCACCTTTTCGGTCTTAAAAATCAATGTTTATTGTAGATCGTTTTTAGTAAAATGTCGAATGCAAAATAGTGTAAATGAATAATGCTACAAAATCGACCTAGACCACTCGAAGCAAAATTGTTTGGCCCGTTTTGATTGGAAAATTTGTTAAATTTAGTCATACAGCTGTTTAGAAAAATATGTTTTTCAATAATGTTCCGCATATAAACAAATGTGTTTCGAGGCCACAATTGTAAAACACAATATTATGTTAAGTGCAACGCATGTATATGTTCTCTAAACTAACACATAAATGTTTGGGACATCTATGGTTAATATGTGTAGAATAATATTATGTTTGGGACATGAAATGTTTTCATAAAAATTGTGATGCAAACATATCATAATTTACAGAATTTTCGACTAACACTACATATGTTGTGATAGTTTTATTCAAAGCGACAGAGAAGAAGTATAGAGAAAGAATTGAGATGGAAACCGGGAAAGTGTTGAGCGAAAGATATCAACTATAACACAGGGCGAAAGAATCAAAAAGAACAATTTTCTGTGAAGACCGATTGAAATGTTGTTCGAAAAACTGTTTAGATTGATAAGGCCCAAAAATTTGGATATGCTTAAGTCTAGCAAATATTACTTAAATTTGAATAAAGAGAATTAGGACATCGGAACCAAGAAGTAAGACATTTGAAAAACAAAGCATATGTTTTCGCCTTCGAGAGGGCAGCATTTAATGTACTGTGTAACATGTGTTTGTTATCAATTTCTGGCATTCATGGGCACAATTTTTTCTTGGTTCGTTAAAGAATCAGGGTCTTCAATAAAAATAAGAGGGGCACTATACTTTTTTAAGAGTTGGGACAAGTAAAAATGAAATAAGAGAAATAGTGAAAAATTACACAGTCAAAAATGTGTAAAAACAGAAGTTCTAGTATCCTCTTTATTATATAGATTAGTCCAACGAGAGTTGACGAGCAACCTTCAAACTATAAAAGCCGGGCATTAGTTTTTTATGTTGCCATCAAAACAATTTAAAAGAAAGTTTATTTTCGTTAAAAGGAATTATAAGAAAAATAAAGGCATTTAGAGCGATGTGGTTAAATGCTCAGTAAAAAACTGTTCCGCCAAATAAATTAATGGTTTATACTTAAAACCTTATTATGATGTTATACTCCGACTACACGTTCTTCTTTTGTTAGAGTTTTGAATTCCTTCCAAATTTTAAAGTTTTGTAGCCAAACACAGTTTTGTGTTATCAGAATTGTTATTTTGCAAAAAAAAAAAATAATATTTTATTCCAAGAACAATCAATCAATTTCGTTTATACATCAAGGCACTGTTACTCGACTATTGAAATCTTAATAACCCACATTTCGAAGTTTCATTACTAAAAAATTTAAATAGTATAAATATAAATGTGTAATTAAAAAAAAATGGTTCGGAGATCGTGAGGCAGCGGAATCTGAACGCCACGACGCCTTTGCATGGCAAGGCAGACATGCAACCACATGCTCACGTGGCCAACAAATGTATGTTTGCATGGGCTCGTGGGCGCGCAAACTATGCTATAATAAATGTACACATATAACGATAATTTTTCTACTGGTATCTATAACAGCTAGCGTAGCCCACGTGGACTAGATGTGTTTTTAGCTTACAAACTGTACGGTTCGATTCCTGGTCCGGCATTCTATAAAATTGAATAATATCTTCACCACTTATTTGTATTACATTGGTAAAAACGTACCAGAGTACGAAAAATTTCGCCGTGAAGTGAAAATTATGTGAGGGAATGAGGACAGAGTTTCCTTTGGAGGAAAAATCTTTTCACAAGCATATAGATATTTTGGGTTCAAACGCTTCAACATATAATTATCGTTCACATAAAAACAAACATATTAATTGTTTTCGGCAGTATGCTCAAATAAATAATGTGAGCTTTCCTGAAAAATATTTGGAAATTATGTATTGAGAAGCAATTTTTTTTGAGGGTGTAGCTACGTAACATATTTAACCATAAATTTTGTAGAAGTGTCCAATAAATTCGATGACTTTGACGAGTGCAATTCAACATTCAATCCGAATAAAAAACAACGAATCCATCAAAAAATTCTAACAGTCGTCTTAGCGTACTCTGGAAATGAGGAACATCGATATGTTAGAATAATATTAGTATGGGACATGAAGTTATAAAAAAATATTGTGTAATTAAGACACATATAACATGTAACAAATTCGAGTAAACACTATATAATGTTTACTATATTTATTCATGAGAGATGGACAATGAGAGCATAGCGAAAGAAATAAGAGATGGAAAAAACGGGAAGGGGTTGACCAAAGATACCAAACATAACAGCGAGAGCATCAAAAGAGAGTAATTTTATGTGAAACGCTTGTTAATGTTGTGTCCCGGAAAACTGTTTTAGAGTACATTTGTCTTGTGCTATGCGCTTAGCATGTTAATAAGGCTCGCCACCTGAAATTGGAAATATTATCTTTTGCGTTAGAGCAGCATTTTATGTATATTGGACATGTATTTTGTTTATCATGTTGGCATTATGGGACACATTTTTTTTTTTTTGGCTCGTTAAAAGAAATCGGGAACGTACGACGAACAAGTAGACAAATGAAATTAAAAAAATAGATATAAAACCAAACGGT
>PGFW01067183.1:0-10764 GCA_003123925.1 Haematobia irritans | reverse complement strand
TAGAAATTTTGTTAAGAATTGTATTCTGATAGAAAATGTTTTTAAATTTTATGATATTAGAAAATTTTGTTCAAACTGAAATATATACGTTTTTGATCGATCTCTTTTTGATTTAATATATACCACTTGGTATGGACTTACATACAATTAGAAGACGGTGTTTAGGGAGGTTTAAGATACCTTGCCATCGGCAAGTGTTACCGCAACTTAAGTAATACGATTGTTGGATGACAGTGTTTAGAAGAAGTTTCTAACGCAATCCATGGTGGGAGGTACATAAGCTTCGGCCTGGCCGAACTTATTTGTTTAAACTTGGCATTGCTATACTTATTTTGATTGTTATATACCCTCCACCATAGGATTGGGGGGGTATTATTAACTTTGTCATTCCTTTGTAACACATCGATATTATTCTGTGCGCGTCGTGGTAAAATCTGGAGTCGATCTAAGCCATGGCCCGTCCTGTCCGTCCGTTCTGTTGAAATCAATCTAACTCTCCGAACGAAACAAGCTTACCCGGACTCGAAACTTGGCACGAAACGAGCACCGGCTGAGAAATTTGGTAAATGGTGTGCGTATATGGGTCTCTAACCACCATGCAAAAATTGAGTCCACATCAGTCCATTCCACCGTGGTGCAATGGTTAGCATGCCCGCCGCTATACACAAGGTCGTGGGTTCGATTCCTGCTTCGACCGAACACCAAAAAGTTGTTTCAGCGGTGGATTTATCCCACCTCAGTAATGCTGGTGACATTTCTGAGGGTTCAAAGCTTCTCTAAGTGGTTTCACCGCAATGTGGAAGCGCCGTTCGGACTCGGCTACAAGCAGGAGGTCCCTATGTCATTGAGCTAACATAGAATCGGGCAGCACTCAGTGATATAGGGAGAACGTTCACCAATGTGGGTGTCCCAATGGACTGAATATGCTAAGTGAGCCTAGTACATCGGGCTGCACCCTAACCTAACCTAACCTAACCATAATTATATATAGCTCCCATATAAACCGATCCCCAGATTTGACTTTCCGGAGGCTCGTGAAGAGCAAAATTCATCCGATCCGGTTGAAATTTGGATACATTTCGTTAGTGTATGGCCGATAACAAAACCATTGGCAATGGTCCGAATCGATCTATATTAATATATAGCCCCAAATAAACCGATCCCCAATCACAGAAAAATAACGGATTTGCACTCGAGCCAAAAATATTCTTTACCAAAATTTTATTGCCCTAGAAAATATTGTCAAAATTTTATATTTTTTATAAAAATGTTGTCAAAATTTTATTTCTATAGAAAATTTTGTCAACATTTTTTGTTTTTAGGAAATTTTGTCAAAATATAATTTCTATACACAAAATTTTGTCAAAAATTTATTTCTATAGAAAATTTTGTCAAAGCATTTCATAATCACATGATCCTGACATCGACATTACGTGAGATAACACGGCCATTGAATTGTTGCCCAAGAGCCATTGTTTCAGTTAGCTGTGTGGCCAAGTGCCCGGTCCTGCTAAACACATATCGCCACATCACCTCTTGACTTCTCATTCGCCAAATGCGAAATCTCGTTATTACTGAAATCCACTGAGGCTGAAAGTGCCTACAACTGAAGATGGTGTTTTTCTTCGCAAATTGATCATCACTGTTGCATTTCTTGGAAACCATTCTTCCCATCACGACGTTTTGGAATTTCCAATTGCACCTTGTAAGCGTGTAAAGTCTTTATCGCATAATGTTCATTCAACGCGGAGGTGGAGAGGGGCAATTTTGGCCTTGGTCACAACGACGATTGCAGATGGACGGCTCTTCAAGCCACACTATCGGAACGCATGCAATATTTGCTGCAGTATGAGCTGTTACGAGCATGCGCACTTGTTTTTCTCATCATCTTCTTATCAGACCGCCGGTTTGGCTCGAATTTTTCTCGATTTTTGCGGACTTGTACACCACATCTTGACGATAAAATTAACCAAAAACTCACGAAGTGCACGATATGCACTTTTGTTGAACCGATTCCGTTTTCATAATAAAGTCATGGTATAGTCTTTAACAGCGCGTTCGGATGGTGTATCTCGTTCCATGTTCAAATTGCATAAGTCGAAATATGAGAAATGTCAAATCAAAATTCGGAAAGAAAAACTTGGCGATTAGGTGTGGTTCAGCATTAAACATCGCCTGCTGTACAATTTAAGTTTCTTACGCAATCCATGGTGAAGGTACATAAGATTCGGGCCTGGGCCGAACTTACGGCGCTATATACTTGTTTATCCTTAGATGTAAAGCCAGCAATAGTGTATATATACAAAAAAAAATCTCATTCAATCAGCAAAAGTTAATTTGATCACATTAATTTTTTAGTTGAAAGCCGTCAAATAAAAATCCCATTGATAATATATTTTGTTAATGGGTTTTGTTTCATTTAAAAAAATTGGTTGAATCAATTAAATTTTCAAAAATGATTTTTTTTTTAAAGCATAAAAATTTTAGTTTTGGTAAAATTTCGTAAAGTTTTATTGAGGTGTACGATGCTGGTACTTTTTATGGATCAAAGAATCCAGTGTGCTGGACAGGATCTATTTCTGAGTACTGACCCTGCCAAAACAGCGTTCTGCACGAACAAAAATATTGGTTTGTTTGTCCGCCCCACCCCATGCCATAAACTCCACTTGTATGCCTGAATGTCGCCCCTCCGCCGTCGCTTTTGGTCGCTTTTCCTCAGTCGAATATTGGTTATTCCGTTTCGCGATATATTCTGCTATCGAAGAAAATCGGTATTGGCCTGGTGTCGCGGTTTTGTCGCCCTTCATATTACTCAGCCGACACAGATAAAGTGATTTACATATTTACAGAAGTTTTTTAGACTTTATTAATCGAACAAGCTTGAAAAATAAATTTAAAACAATTAGAAATTGTAACGGAGGTAAGAGTGACTAATCTGTCAAACAATTACAAGAAATAATGGGGAAAATCAGTAATATAAAGCAACCAGCTTATGGTCATCACCATTCACGATCATAGAGAAATATATACAGCTGTACAATTCAAAGTAAAAGTGTGATTTTCACATTTCCATATAATTTTTAATAAGAAACCCTTCAAGGCCCAAATGTATTTTATTTAAGCACCAAACTTAGAGAACAAATGTTCCTTTCCGAACTTTAATCTATCCTTGGGCACATAATGTCAACGTCGTTCCATTTGAGATGCGCGATGTTGTTATTGTCCTAAGATGTAGATATCTAAATCATTTCCGAGTCAAATTTATCATTTTATTTTGATTTTCCAAGTCAACATTGTTACAAACAACACACTTTTAAACGCAAATATTAAATTCAGTTTTGTATATCAGCTGATGTTTCTTTCATGATGATCCTTGTGCCATTGATCTCAGCGTCGTCTCCATTTTTATAGTTTTGGAAGCCTTTACTGTCCTTGAATATATATCCACATTTTTCCCCTCGTCAAATTAAATATTTTTTTGATTTTCCGACATAGAATTGCGTCGGAAATAAAAATATTTTAAACCGAAAAAATTTAAATTAATTTTTTGCACATCAGCTGATTGTATTCTAGTGATATCGGCCTTTTATTACCGAGTATTGTAAATTGGTACAAAAAGTAATCGTCGTCGTCGCCGTCGCCACTTCACAGGAATACCAATTGAATGACGAGACGACTTAAAAGCGACAGACGACAAAAAGCGACGGCGAGAGGGAGGGCGACTTCAGGAATAAGGGTGAATATCTCAATAATAAATCCCCCCGTAGTCATCTATTCACAAAATAGTTTTTCACAGTGCATTTAGCCTATGATAAATAACAATGCCCCATAGGCATTCTATTGGCAACGCCCTAAAGACTATAGCGAATGGATTTGCTATAGTGGCACATTGGCATTGTCCATGTCACTGATACTTTCATCGGCGTTTTCTCAATGAAACATGGCCAATGTACTTGCAAGTCACTTAAAATAAAAAAGGATTACAATGTAAGCCTATTAGACAAAACGAATAAAATGGGTAAGGGAATAACAAAAGAGCAGCAAGGTCCAGTTCTTAAGTCCAATGGCCTTCCTTATAAGTTTTTCTTACCCATGCACACACACCGAGCACTCTCTTCAGGAGCTATTAACAAAGAGGAAAGGAAACGGAAAAGTAGTTTCTCACTGATACACATCCACATAGTAAAAGGGGAAACGGAAAGATCAACAAAAGAAAATACGAAGTAATTTAAAACGCATTGAAAAGTAAATTGAGCCGGACGTCTAGTTAAGCCAACAAAGGATTAAAGCAATATCAAGATTTCTGATATTGTACAGCTCATTTGACATTTTATGATGGTTAGCGAAATGCCACCCACAACGACAACACGCCTGCAATCATTCGCTAACGATTAGTGTAGAGTTTCATTTTCCCCTTCCAACTCGAGAAACAAAAAAAAAAACATCAACAAACAATAACACACCTCTGCTCATTTAAAAAACAAGCAAAATAATAATGCCGGCTTCAAATTGTCATACCCCCCATCCTATGGTGGGGGGTATAAAAATATCGGGAATTCCCTTATTTAATTCCAGAGAAAGAATGAGTGAAAATATGGTAAAATCTGGGGAATTCTTGAAATTCTGTTCCCGAAACGACGGTTCTAAGTAGTTCTCTTATAATTCACACAATATTGCTGCTCAAACGATTCTCGTAAAAACAAAACATCTCATATATGATATATGTTACCATAATTTTGGTAAAAAAGATATCCTTTCTTCTAATTTTAAAATACAAGCTTTGATCTGAAGCATCACAAAAGAATCTTAAGTATCAACGGCAAGCAACTAAACACAGACTTGACCTTAATTTAAAAGGAACAAAAGAACACACGAGGATAAATGCAAAACTCAATGAAAAATTTAGTGGCCTGCCTTCATATGCCTGATGCGGGAGAGAAAAGAAAATGATTTGGCTTCTTTTATTTTTTATTTTTTTTTTTTTGTATTTGCACAAAGAAAAAATCCCGTCCGGACAGACAATTGGACAAACAAACAATGGCTAGTGAAATAAACAGAAAGAATGATGACAAGACGTGCGAGCCATCGTCTCCAATTCAATGTCTTCGAGCAATCCATTCCATTGAGACTGTCGTAATCCAAGACAAGATTTACAAGAAGGCTTTACTGATGCAAATAGCGGTTTTTTTCTCGCATCTTTTGGCATCTATCTGTCTCCTAGGAAGCAACGAGCAACATATCAAGGGCTTAAGATTGAGGAAAACATGAGAAAAGTATTTAAACTGGAAAATGGAATAATGAAGTCACACACTCACAAAGACAGTGTGTTATAGAAAGTAGAAAATTTTGAAAATTTCGTATTAAGCATTTTTTGCAAAATTAAAATATATTTTGATAATGAAAACATACTAATTAAGAACTTTAACTTCGCAGGCAAAAAAAGCTTCACCAAAAAAGCAGTGAAACTTATTTTGGATTACGAAGTGTGTAATAATTGGTGTAGAAGCTATGAAATTTAACATGGGCGTGCATTAGACGGATGTCCAAGCCATTTCAACGAGCCCGTTGCATTGACATTTGCATTACTTCTAAGGTGTGATTCGAATTCAGTGTTTTGAATATGAATTTAAAAAAAAAAATCAGGTCGAAAACCTATGTTGTTAGCACGGCTAGCATTACCATGTTTATTTTCATAATTCATTATAAATTGTAAAGTATATAAACAAATAAATAAATAAATAATTTAAAAAAAATTATATTAACAATAATATTAATTTTATGATTTTTCATGCATTATATACGCTTGTCTGAAACGTTTGACTTTTATTTTCAAAAAATTTCGAATTTTTTTTCTAGATTGGATTTATGTAGTCTTTTTTCAACAGATTTTAATAATTTAAATCATTTTATTATCTATACCTCTTTAGTATACCGATGCGGCTAAGGAATTAAATTTCTGAGTCGGATAGAAAAACTTTGGCAAAAATATCCAGCCAATACGGTTCAGATTTAGATATAGCCTCCATATATAGTCTTGTCTCCGATTAGACTCATATGACCACAGTAGGGGCCAAAGTTTAGCTAATCCGATGCTTCGTGAAATTTTGCAGCAGAGGGTAGTATAGACATTCTACCGAATGTTTTGTAAATGTGATGAAATGTTCAAATTAGATATAGCTCCATCATACACTTCTCCGATTTGAACTTATATGGCCAACAAAAGCCAGTTTTGGCCGTGATGTTGCTATACCATTTGCACAAAGGGGTGGCGTTTAATAGTATCCGTTAAGTGTGTCAAATTTTGTGTAAAATCGGTTCAGATTAGATAGTAGCTCCACATATATTATCTTCGCACGATTGGACTTAATGGTCTCAAAAGCTCAGAAGTTTTTGCCCTGACTAATTCATTTTGCAGCATCGGTAACTTTTAACGGACATTGTATGGCGTAAAATATGGTCAAAAATGCGATTCAGAGTTTAGAATATAGCTCCCATAATATTCTTCGTCCGATTCCCTGCCCCAACTTATATGGCCTCCAAAAATCCAGGTTTTGCCGTAATTTAGTTCAAATTTCGCACCAAGAAGTACGTTAGTTAGTATAATGTAATTGTGGCAAATGTTGGTTGAAATCGGTTCAGATTTAGAATATGGCCCATATAAATTCCCGTCCGAATTTGCACTCATAATGACCAGGGGGGGCCAAGAGTTATACTCCCCATTAGCGTAAATTCGCATAGATGCAGAATTATTTATTCTAATATGCATGTCAGAATCTTAGTCTAAAAGTGGGTTCAGATTGGGTACTATAGCTCCATAATACGTACACGCCCGAGTTGGGGAACAGTTGGTCCGACTGTTTCATATTTTAGACCCATTTTCAATGGAATTTTCGCTCCAATTCGTGCACTGGATAGTTCTTCCCAGAGAATACAAACCTATGGCCCAAGATTTCACCACTTTACACCAAAATTCTGTTTGATTATTTCCCCATATCTTAGCCATATCGCATACAGCAGCTGCAATGCCAAAATTTTCCACAGAACGGATGATTTTAACCGCTTGTGTAATGTGGATAACACCGGATGCGATAACCAGCGTGATAAGTCCCGTGGACCTATAATAAAAAAACGAATGGTAGAGAGGTTATCCCTACGATATTTTTCGATTTTTTACTATGGGTGGAGTCTTCTATGACTCACAAATTGCATATATAGATATTCGTTAGTAAATATAGTTTTTTTTTTTTAATTTTTAATAGAATACAGATAATGTTTAAATTTTTTATTAGTATTCTAGAGGCCCTGATGTTTGTCAAAGGCGTGGTACCTATAAGTATCCTTATACGTACCAAGCAACAATATATTGTTTTAGAAGTTGAATGTTCTGAACAAACTGGATTTTTGAAGGAAAAACAAAACGATTTTTTGTAGTGACGTTCGTTTTGTTCGCAGTATTATGTGCAGTGGTTGCTTCAAACTTGGTCAAAATTGAGGAACATTTTGCCAAATTCCAGGAGCCTATGGGTCTGGAATATGTATAGAAATATAAAAACTTAGATCGACCATGATTTCTATGAAGTTCAAATAAGCTTTTTTTCGCACTTGTAGTTTCGCTATAGTGATATTAGAGGTCTGCGAACAATTCGCATTTGTAAATGGCAGAAAAAAAGTACAACGTGTACTTGCCTAGCATTTGAGTAAGCACCTATTTGAGAGAGTCGCATAAAGCTATTGTACACATTTTAATTGAACACTATAAAGCCACGAGTAAGCTCTTGTGCTACCTACTGATGTCTTGCAACTAGCCAAACAAAACACATATTTCCTCTTTCTCTCGTTATTGAAGTGTACTCAGAGTGATCACGTCGAGTATGTTTGCGAGAACAAAACTTCATAGAGTACTCTATGTAGCGACGTGCAGTTTCAGAAATACAAAAAAACAGTTACTCTGCCATAGTAATATGTTTTGGTTTGTTATAAGAAACGGCAAACGTTAAGGTAAGTGTGTGACATTGCATAAATATAATGAAAAATATGTGATATACATTACATATCTATGACTTAATAATAATGGGCAAGTTTTGCTTCGCAGCAATTAACTGAAAGAAATACTTGTGGTACTACGTGAAGTGGAAGAGAATCGCATGTTTGTACTTTTTCTCAAGTACTTACATTTTTATTGTTCCTTTTTTTCGGAAGCACATATTGGGTTTGGATTAAGTACTTGTGGTATTTGACAAGCAAGTGTTTCGTCTCACTCTCACTAAACTTGGCGCTCTGAGAGAAAAGACAGTGTAATGTACTAATTCGACAGGCGAAATTGCATACATGTAGTGAAAAGTTATTCGATGCAGACCTCTAGTGGATATATCCTCGGAACACCATAAAATTATGTAGCTATGTAGGGCAGTGAAAACGCAAATGGAAATTCAAAAAATGACAAAGTTTCTTTGCTAAATAGAAGCGGAATTTTCTGAAAGGATGTTATTGTTATTAATATGTTCCAAATATAACAAGTATATTACGGCCGTAAGTTCGGCCAGGCCGAAGTTAATGTACCCTGCCATCATGGATTGCGGTAGAAACTTCTTCTAAACCTGGCACCCACAATCGAATTACTTAAGGTTGCGGGTAACGCTTGCCGATGGCTAAGGTATCTTAAAACGGCTCAAATAACACCAATCTTCTAATTGTAATGTAAGTCCATTACGTGGTATATATTTAAATCAAAAAAGATCGATCGCAATACGTATATAATTCAGTTTGACAAAGTAGACATAAAATTGTTTGACAAATTTTCTAACGAGAAATAAAATTTTAACAAAATTTTTCTATAAAGAATAAAATTTTTACAACTTTTTCAATATAAGAAATTAAACATTTCACAAAAATTTTCTATAGAAAGAAAATTTTGACAAAATGTCTCAGAAATAAAATTTTAACAAAATTTTCTATAGCAAATAAACCTTTTGAACAAAATTTTCTATAGAAATAAAATCTTGGTAGATTATGTTTTGGCTCTGATTTTTCTATAAGAAAGAAAAATTTTGACAAAAAATGTCTTACAGAAAATAAAATTTTAACAACTAATTTTCTATAATAAATAAACTTTTGAACAAATTTTCTATAGAATATAAAATTTTGACAATGATAAAAATTTTATTATGAACGCGAATAAAATTTTTAACAAAATTTTCTCGTAAGAAATAAAAATTTTGACAAATGTATATTTCTATAGAAATAAAATTTGGGTAGAATATTTTTGGGCTCTAGATGGCAAACGCATGATTATGAACCGAATATGGAGCGCGAATTTTTGTGTGATTGGAGCCAATTTTGGTATGGTATGTTAGCGACGATATACTAACACCACGTTCCTAATTCGAACCGGATCGGGATGAAATTTGCTCCTCCAAGAGGCTTCCGGAAGGTCAAATCTGGAGAAGCGTTTTATATGGGGGCTATATATAATTATGGACACGGATAATGGACCAATTTTTGAAACGGTTGCTAAGAGACCAATATAACGGCAATACGAAGAGATGTAGCGCAAATTTGAAGCCGGATCGGAATGAAATTTGGCTTCTCTAGAGGCTCCGCACCCAAATCTGGGGATCGCGTTTTATATGTGCGCTATATATAATTATGGACTGATGTGGACGCAATTTTTTTGCCACGGTTGCTAGAGACCATATACCAATACGCATGTACCAAATTCAGCGGATCGGATGGCAATTTGCTTCTCTTGAGGCCTTCGCAAGCACAAATCTGGAGATCGTTTATATGGGGGTTATATATAATTATGGAACCGATGTGGACGCAATTTATTGCATGATTATTAGAGACCATATAACAACAGCATGTACCAAATTTTCAGCCGGATCGGATAAAATATGATTCTCTTTAGAGGCTCCACAAGCAAAAATCCTGGGGATCGGTTTTTTATATGGGGGCAATATATAATTAAGGAATCCGATATGGACGCGAATTTTTTCATGGTTGTTAGAGACTTATACGCAACAGCCATGTACCAAATTTCAGCGGAATCGGATTAACTATGCTTCTCTTAGAGGCTCCACAAGACCAAATTCTGGGGGATCGGTTTATATGGGGGCTATATATAATTATGGACCGGATATGGACGCCAATTTTTGCGTGTTGTTAAGAGACCCATATACCCGAAAACACCATGTACCAAATTTCAGCCGGATCGGATGAAATATGCTTCTGTTAGAAGCTCCACCAAGACAAATCTGAGGGTTCCCTTTTATATGGGGGCTATACGTAAGCGTGGCCGATATGGACCCATTTTCAATACGCAACGACCTACATCGATAAGCAATACATTGTGCCAAGTTTCAAGTCGAATAGCTGTTTCGTTCGGAAAGTTAGCGTGATTTGCAAAGCAGACGGACGGACCGGACGGAGGGACATGCTTAGATCGACTCAGTAATTTCAACCACCACCCAGAATATATATACTTTATGGGGTCTGTAGAAGCAATATTTCGATGTGTTACAAACGAATGCAAAGTTAATAATACCCGCCATCCTATGATGGAGGGTAAAAAATCCGGCATTAATGCTTTATGCAACTTTTTAAACTGGCGCTAAAACCACTGAATGCAATTTAGTGTAAAGGTCCCAATGGAATAAACCTCATCACGCAGAATTCGCACTAAACTTTTTAAAATACTAATAAAAACCGATTTTAATGATTCAAATCACATAAAAAATTTACAGTTCGCAAGCTTAAAAACCTTTT
>PGFW01067159.1:0-13129 GCA_003123925.1 Haematobia irritans | reverse complement strand
CTCAGTTTTGTTTGGGCAGTGATTAGATTTTGGTGTTTTTTACTTATCGTAGTTAAGTATATGGTGATTTTTTTTAATTTGAGCGAAAAACACAATTGACAGAGCAATTCTTAACTATGTATATGAGAGGGTGTGTGTATTACGGAATCGAAGGTTATGTGAGTCAGAGTCACATAGAATAGGATTGTCTCTATCTATTATTACAGTTGGCAATTAAACAACGATACAATACACTAACTATTATCAAGCCCTAGTCACAAGTGTATTACCCTATTATCAGCTTTTGTTTCCGAGACATATGTAACGGGGATCGGTTGTTTGTGTTGGGGCATACGGTGCGCCGGTCTCAACATGCCTTGCTTGATGAATCCATATAGCGTCGCAGAAGGGCTATACCTTATCTATAATATTTTCTTAACAATTTTTTTAATATATTAACTAATTCTACAAATAAATGATTGGTTTTACTAAATCATATTAGAACTAGCAAATTATTTGCGGAACGTACGTATAGTATACCTAGATTATATTTTGATTGTGGTGCCTTATAGGCATACATTGTAACATGGAATTGAGGATAGATTGATAATATATCACTTAGGCTATTGCATATATTTATTTTCAGTCATTTTAATTTCCGTTTGGGAGCAAGCGAACGTGGCTCTAAGTTCAGCATTCTAACCCTTAGAAGGTTCCTAACGATCATATTAAACAACTAGTGTGAGAGCCAGCGAATCATTTCTTGTGTTGGTGATATACGTCTTAAGGTTAGAATGTGGTATGAGGAGTGAGCGTTGCATCTTAAGTACCTATGGTATTGACGTGATCTATTGCGGTGCATATGTGAAGTTTAGTTGCTTAGTTAAACATCCGATTTATCTTTGTTAAACCTCATAGTGTTAACTGGCTTGCTCGATTCTTTTCAAATTGGTTACACTATAGCTTCTTACCCACATATATTACATGTTCCTTGATAAAACTGTTGGCGGTATTACACAATCATACTTTTAGGGAAAAACTCTCTATAAATATTAAGACTTCGAGAGAGAGAAAGCAATATACGTGTGAATGCCACGGATCCTTACTGGGGGTGGATTCATTTTTTAGGAAATGGGCATATTACTATATTCCTACCGTTGTTTTATGGGCGAAATACAGCAATTGTATTGGTTTTATAAATTGTTTATTGTGGCTATGGATATTTTTGGTTTTGGCATTTGCCCTCCTACTCATAAGATGAGAGTGATTTAAATAGTTGTCCGGACTTGCTGTTTTGGCTGTCTTTTATATTTCTTCTCTCTCATTTGCAAAATTATTAAATTTATATTTTTTTATCAAAAACATGTTTTAACTATCCAATTCCCTACTTCAAATACTTTCTAAAGTATTGAAATGAAATTGTCATTCTAAGAAGAAGATTATCTAAAAGCTATTTGTGTTTTCTATAGACTTTTTTTATGATTTATAAATTTCTCTCATTTGATTATTGATAATTTCCCAAAAACCTAGGTGTATAAGTGAGAAAACGCTCCATGCCTCCATTCGCCTGAGATTGAAAGAAACACGCGCGGCGCCATTTTAACTTTACTACACGAAATATAGCCGACAATCGTCATTCTAAACTTATTTCTCTTTATAAGTTTTAATCTTTATATCGGGGAGGTGTGGTATCACATCTTAATTCTCGATTTCTTGTGCGGAAACGCCCGGTTTTTTATCAGTGTGAATTAAAAATAAACCAATGGCTACTATTAGCTTATCAGCGACCTTGATTTATGCATTTTGCAAGCCGGTATTTCCAATCAAACGGGCTCAACCTGTACAGACAATTGATAATGTAAAGAGAAGATGCGCTTGATTCGGTTGTGATTTTGACATCCACATTTGAAGGCTTTCTACTCTGTTTATCTAATATCTCAAATTAGTGGTGCTAACTCGGTCGCGAGTGATTCACAGGCCGATAGGCAGAAAAAAGCCGAGGACCGGCTTTTTGTATATCCAAAAGCAACGGGGGTGCTAGGTGCCTACAACACATTGTCATCACCGGAGTGACAATGTGGTACTAATTCATTATATTAGTTCTACACCGGAAGCTCTCCAATTAATTGGACTTTTTTGCAGAGTAGCTTCTGTGTCTTCTGTGCGCACATGTAATGTATTAACATGCCGCATTATTTTGGCCCAATCAGCTGTTAGTTCTCCGTATTTATCTCCACTGGCAATGTTGGACCTTTGAGACTTTGCTATTTTAAAAAAAACTAATCAGTTGCTACAATATTAAAAAGTCTCTTTCGCAAAATTGTTCCGTCTTCACGATAGTAAAGCTCAAATAAAGTGACATATTGCCGATGAAGACACTAACCCATGATGAGCTGTCACCATTCCGAGGCTAAAAATGGGCATTCACACATACGAAGCTGCTACAAAACTGTTTGGATGTGAATACCAATCCATGCATAACGACAAAGAAACCCTGAAGACATTAATGGTCTCCCACATAGCCATCTACTCATGCTTTCTTTGGGAGCGAAAAGAGTCACAATCTTTCTGATATTTTGGTTTCGTGAATAGAAACTGCTAAAGGCGATTTATTCACTTCTATGGTGAAATGGCAATATTGAGAGCATCGTCAGTGGACATATACTTGGACGTAATGCTAACATTATGGCATAAAGGAGTTTTTACGTATATTATATGTTTAGCGGATATTAGAAAGCCAGCAGTTGACCCGGGAATGACCCCCAGATCACACAAAGAATTTGGTTCCTCAAAAAAACACGCAGCAGAAGGAACCATGACTGCACACTCATCGTGCGCTCAATCAGGATTTTCAGAGCAAATGTTTACTTTATTGTTTGGTGACCATGTCATGTTTTGTAACTAAAATGTTATTTTCTGTCTTTGGTCAAGGCTTATACACTGCTTACCACTGAAATCAGATACATGATTCCGAGAAAGAATAACAAATGGCTTGCGAAAACCATGTTACATGGTCAACCCTCTAGCAAAATAACACATTTTTCTCTTAAACATTTTTGAAAGAGATGTGAATCATATATTCTCTTATCCGGGAGAATATATATTAATATGCAAAATGGTAAAAAAGAACAGTCTGCAACAGTACATTTTTTCCAGCAAAAATAGTGTGGTATCTTACCTTTAAACGCTTTTCTACCGAAATAAACCTAATGATAAAAACTTTTACTTTTTCTTCTTGTATTTCTACTTGTAACATAGCATATTATATAACAATAATGGTTAATTTTGTGTAAAACCATTATCACGCACTCAAATTACTGATCTCAAGAGCATATAATACTGTTCTATAAAATTTGTGCTTCTTTGCGAATTAGTGACCCAAATAGCTTACGAAATAAGCGCTAGTTTCGGCCTAAATAATCTTCAAAGTGTGAAGAAAAATACAAAAAGAGAACGCGAAATATCAGCTAGTAGTTTTGTAAAATGACCATTTACTAGAAACATACAAGTACAAAAAATTGTCTCAAAATTCTGCATTTTTCGTTTATTGTTAAAGAAGTTTTATAAAAAGTGTATTTAGACCTCACCAATATGGCACAATATTTTATAACGCTTATTTAGATTAAAGCCTTGTAGCTTTTAGAAATAACGTGGAGAAATAAATCGAAACCTGAAAGTAGGAAAATAGGATTTGGTGTCTTTTTCGAAATGTTTCTAAGTGGACCATCGGGATAGAAAGGGTAAACCAAGAAGCTAAATTCCTCAAAATAAAATCTTAGCCTTAATTGGAATCGTTTAATCTTTAAAGTAAAGATTCGCTATATTTCATTTAATTTTGAGCGGCGATTTTCTTAATAATAAAAATGTTTTTTTGCTTTGAAGGAGAATTGGCCTTAGTTCAAAGATCATCACAAACTTTTAAACCGAGGGACGCAAATTTCCAAATGTTGTATGCCTTAAATTAATAAAAAAAAAAAAATGAAGCAAAGATTTTAGCACTTTAATCTTAATAAATTTCATTATTTTTAAAAGAAATTTGTCCTTAGCTAATTTTGTCAATTGCGGCATACTCAATATTTAGTTGCGTGCTATTATTTTAATTATTAACTTATTAAGTGTGGGAGGGTATAAAAAAACGAGTTACCCTCTCTTGTCCACAGAAAACTATATGATTACTGGAATGTTCTATGATAGCAAAATTTGAATTCATTCTTCTTCCTACGAATTTTACATGGGGTGTCACAGAGGAGCCGGAAAGTACTTTCTCCTTGTGCTGGAGATCATATTTTTTGTCATATTATTCTAGAGTTAATGCCTTGAATTTAATTATTTTCTGGTAATGTCATGAAATGGGTTGTGTGTATATAATTGTACTAACAGTAAATAGCATAGTAAGTGTGGAAATTGTGTCCTATTATGCCATACACGAAAGAAAAAAAAAAGCATGCTCGTGTCGATAAAATATAGTGTTGGTTCAATTGATATCAAGAGTTCATTAGGATATCGCAAGGTTTTTTACTGTTTTAGTTGATCCGACATTATTTAAAGACATTATTCAAACTTTCCTTTTTAAATTTTGAAGTTTAATTCTTCAGCTTTTTATTCATTTGGCTGTCCAAAGTCCTTACAAGACGTGTTGACAACAACTTAAATTTCTAAAGTTCTCAGCTCGACTTCCAGTAAAATTATGCTATTTTTAAAAAATAATGAAGTCTTTTAAATAATAGTTATATTGTCATGAGTAATAATTAATCATTTATAGTTTTCTAGGAACTATTAGATTAATATGCTCTTTTGGTTGAAGCATAAATTTAGTGATATCAATCTTTAAATACAGAATTCATTACTGTTGAAGAATTTTTCGAATACACTGAGGACATTTTTGGCCTACGCCCATTAGATCATATTTTTTCGCTTTAGTTAATAACATAACATTTTCTTTAATGTAACGAATTCCTGGTATAATATGATAAGCCGATATGACTTACATTCATAAGAAACAAAACATCTTTCATTGTGTAAAAATTTTCTACGACTTTTTGACAAGGAGAAAACTCTAATATATACAAGTAGAAATCGTTGGTCTTTTACTGCATATGAGAAAAATATTTTGCATTTTATCAATTTCTTTTTAAGGATCAGGGATATTCACAACTATTTTGTGTACAAAGAGAGATTTGATTCTTTAGATTTCCATTGAATCATAAACAGCAATTAGTTCGATATACACGGTAGCGAATCCTTTATAACCCATTCTTGCGCCTGCACTGTTGCAAAAGGGTAATTATAGTTAGCTTTGCATATGTTATGAATAACTATACCTGACATTAAGTCGAGAACGAGATTAGATCACTCTGTGTCTTTGGTAAAAAATGCTCAGGGCTGGCTTCCGAGTGCGATATAGCCATTGCCCGTCTGTCCCGTGAACAGTCAGCACATTTTTGCTAATCAAAGTCTAGGTCGCAATTTTAGTCAATCGATTCAAATTTGGGCACAAGTATGGTGTTTTTGGCTCAGATAGAAGACTATTATTTGGAAGGAAAGGTTCAGATTTAGATATAGCTCCCCATATATAGCTATATATTTTCTCCCGAATATGGACTTATAATGCCGCCAGAAGCCAGAGTTTTAACCCAATTGGTTTGAAATTTTGCACTAGCAGTACAATTAGTAGTGTACCACATAATGCCCAAGTTGTCTAATGAAATCTGGTTCAGATTAGATATTTATAAGTTTGACTCCGAATTACATCACTTCATAGATGCGACCACAGTGGCACAATCCCTTTTACTCCAAATTTAATGAAGTATATGAACAGGGCAGTAGAAATTAGCCATTGTAGCGTATGTCGTGCAAAATTTGGGTTGAAATCGGTACTTCGAGATTAGAATATAGAGCTCTCATATATAGCTTTACTGGGCCGAGTTAACACTCATGGATGACGCGAGAGGCCAATTTATTCCTCGTGGCCGATATAGAATTGTATCTCCTATATAATTTAACGGCTTTCGCTAGCCTTGAATTGACCACTGCATATGAACAACAATGGCCAATTTATTAGCTCCTGTGTTATTTTTAAATAGAAATATTTTGCAGCAGGGATCAGAATTCCGTCGAGATTACTAGCGTCAAATTCTGGTCTGAGAATCGGTTCAGAGTTCTCTAGATAAATAAGCTCCGTATATATTCGATTTATCGCCGGCAGCGAACCTAAGTAACCTGTACTGTATACTACTGTGTGGACATATTGACGAACAGCAAGGTTTTCCCAGTAGAATTTTTATTAACTCCGATTTTAGTTGTAATTCTTATGCGCACAGGGAGTAGAATTAGATTGTTGCTATCGCGCCAAAATTTCGGTTGAAAATCGGCTTCATCCTACAATATTTAGATACTAGCTCCCATCAATATTGTGAGTGATGGTGTCTGTGATTTCCCCCGACAAAAATGCGTCAAGAATACCCGAACATTTTCCTTGTTAATTCGCCATCTGCTTAGTCGAAAAGTGTCAAAAAATTACTCTCAGAGTGTTACGCCTAAAACTTTCTGAATACATGTATACCCGAACAGCATATAATAATCTGAAAATTACACTTTTGGTGAGTGCGAAGTTTTATTGCTGCTATAATTGGAACTCACAATTAAATTGTTCTCCCTCAATTATTTTTACTAAAATTATGTGTACCAACCAGTCGAATATTTCAAGTGAGCCTATGATTATATTTATACTTTTCTGGGCGGCTATGCACAACCCCCAGACATCCTTGCTATTTTTGTTGTCACTCGAAATTGCTCCGCGAGCGATAAACTTACACAAACTGTGAATTGAGCCTATTAGATCAAAACTATTACATCCTCAATATTTATATTTGCTCGAGTGTTAAGGTTAGCTATAAAATCAGACTAAATACTTAACATATTAAGCTCAATCACAAAATAATTGAGTACTGTTAATACAACATAGCAATTATATTAAATTTTCGCTTAATATGAATCTTATCATATAATATTAATTGTATGTAATACTACTGTGTCGAAAATCTAGACTAACTAGTAAAGTGAAAGTATTGCTAAGGAAGGTCGTCAGAGCAAACGAGACCGGAACTAACTATTATCCCACCTTATATTAAAACTACAATCATATCAAGACTACACATCATTTAATATGATAGATACAAAATACAAATAAATATTAGCAAACCAAATTAAAAATGTCGCTTGCGAAGATATCATTAATTTATGAGGCTTCTTTGGACAACCACATGAAAATACTACATCTGGTGCGATTTAATTATAGGAACAAATCACATATTGTGGAAATATTATCCTCAACTCGCAAACTCTGTGCTATAAGAAATATTTAAATCTTGTAAACGAGGGCGTGAACCAAGCAAAGCACTATGTGTGATTTGTCTAGGCATATGTTTTATGTATATTGCAATTAAATGCGTGGATAATAATTGGAAGATGTAGCATAAACTTTTAATATCACTCGAGAATTGACGTTAATTTACAAAAAAAGAATGGATCTATATAAGATTATTTGTTGACTATACGAAGCAGTAATAGGCACTCGTCACTCAATTATACCGAATAAAGAAGACTAATATATAGCTAACAAATTAGACAGCAATCATACTACACATTATCTAGAGCTGATATTATATGAAATGGCATTAGGGTGACTCCAATAGGGAGAAAGTCTTAAGTAGTAAGTAATTAATTTAATGATTATAATTCATTAAGATTGAGAAAAGATTGTTTTACAATTACTATAGTGAGAATTAGGAATATTGTGTCTCTTAGTTATTTACTCGCCAAATTATTGTTGGAAGCGGGCGGACTTTGGCCTTATTTTAAAACTCATTGCTGCTTTGTGTGGAAATTTTTGGCTATTGCAGTTGTCGTAAGGATACTAGGCTAAGATATGGGGAAAATCATACGAATTTTGTGTAAACTGTGTATGAAAATATAGTACGAGTGGCCCATATTTGTATTGCGTCGATCTTGGAATAAAATCGCGAAAGGAAACTGCGGAAAGAGATTCAATCATTTCCCAAGATGGAGACTAAAATCGTGTCAAAATTATTTATTAGAAGAAAGAAACTTGTCTCTTATTAATTTATTTAATTAATAAATTTCTCATCTATTTGTTTAGAAATACTGATTTTCCGCTTTATGTTGTACGTTACAGACTTATTCTTCTAGAGGAAGGAATAGTGAGAGTGAATAACTACAAAAAACGCTATTATAGTTTCACAAAGCTGGAAAACGAGAAATTATGTTAGTTTATTCTTGAGAATGGTTGTACTCGATCATGTTGTATACATGTTTGTCGGCAAAAATGTGATTGAATTATCTTTCCATAAATTCCTAACGATCGGCGCTTTCGCCGATTTAAATACTAGATAACACTAATTATTTCCGATGAGAAATAAATTGGTAGTGATTAAGCAGCGAGTTGACACTCGCTAAACTGGCTATTTCATTGACTAAGCAATCAAGATCCAAAAGTGAACGAGTTATTTCTTTACTTAATGATACGAATAGTTTGCATGTGATATGCATTTATTCGCTTTCACTCTGGGTGTATAAATTTCTCTAATGTCCTTACAAATTTCTGAACCGGGATTAACAAATTTATTATTTGTTATCAACAACACACGTGTAGAGCTACATCTATAAACGTTACAACCCTGTAGGTAGGCAACAGACGAGAACTTATATTCACATAGCGGCAAATCTGATCTACAGAGATATGAAGACCAATGCCCTATTGAGAACCTCTATATCAGCGCACGAAAAGGAACTCTCACTTAAGTTTTTGAACTTTAAAATAAAAAATGAAGAAACTTTTTTAATGAATATTTAATTAATAAAACTAATTTTTAATTAAATCTATCACAAACATTTAATTGAATTATTAAATAAAATTATTTTTCTATTGTTTGTTTTAATTTACGGTGTTGACCATTTCTTTGGTAATTGAAGAAATTTCACTTAAAATTAATTGAATAATCAACTGTGATTAATCACAAAGAAATATCTTATGTGGCAAGTATTTTAACATTAAATAATTAAAAGTATGTCGGCAGATGACTGATATGTCCCCTATAGAATGCTCTCCAGTTTTTGGCAAAGATATTTAAACCACCTCTATTTTATTAAGGCCACCTATGCTTCTTGTAGGCAAAAACATCCATTTTCTAACTCATTCATATCTTTCATACGCTTCAGGTTTTTTATATGACATTAATGTGCTCTATTTGCAATGTGTGAACCATGGTCCTATTCGTTAGCTTAAAACTATAAGTGGGCAAATAGGTAGATATGAAGACATTCACCAACAAATATAGATTTTGTTTTGTCGCTTTCAAACATACGCATGAGCAGTTTTTTTGATAGCTGAGATAAAATGGTGGGGCATAAGCGATTGTTGGTAAATAGTATTCAGTTTAAGTTTAACTCACAATATTTTTCATTACTAACTCGAAGCATTATATGAGCTTAAATACTCAATTACAAAAATCATGAACGGCGTGCTCATTTCAAAATGATCCGTTTATGAAAGTGAATCAACACACATGTGGTGTCAAACGGAGAACAGTCGGTGTCAATCTGACAACGATTACATGACACCGTATGTTGTGAAAACAACAACCAACGTTCATGATCTGAAAACGTAATGGTTACGAATTTATAAACAAAAATTAAAAAAACAAAATAAAACAGTATAGGCAAGTTAAAGTCGGCGGGGCCGACTATATTATACCTTGCACCACTTTGTAGAATTTAACTTTTCGATACCATATTAATATCGCGTCAATGTGTTGGTGCTATAATGTAAACGGTTTTGTCCCAAATACATTACATTTAAATATCACACCGATTTGGACAGAATTTGGAATAAGACTTTTATAAGAAATCTATAGACTTCCATTTAAGAAGGCTAATGCACTATGGGTGGAACACAATTTTAGTAAAAAAACAACGTAGGAAAATCTAAAGTCGGGGCGGGCCGACTAATATTATTACCCTGCAACCACTAAATTTTCCGCAGTACCCATATTATATCGTCAAAATGTGTTGGGGTGGCTAACTAATATAAAGGTTTGTCCCAAATACATACATTTAAATATCACTCGAGTTTGGACAGAATTTGATAACTTTTACAAAATCTATAGACTGGAAATTTATGTTGGCTAATGCACTAGGGTGGAACCATTGCGTACTAGGGGGGTGCTGGGGGTGCTGGGGTGCTGGGGTGCTTGGGCGTGCCCAGAATAGTTCTTGCCCCCAGAATGTTCTTTGCCCCCCCCCAAGAATAAATCAAAGCTACAGTTTTTTTATATGTTAATCTTGACAGTTTATGTTAAAATTTATAAAACTATTGTCAGTGTTATACTAAACTGCTGCCAGCGCGCATGGTCTATGTTTAAACAAACCGAACCATTGTGTGGACCTGCCAATAAACAAATAAATATATGATTTTCTTATCTTGTCAAGTTCTTCCACAACAATGCACAGTATATAATAATCATTTTACAGAATCATCGACTAGTTCCAATTTCAATTGATGGTTATTGTTAATTAATCAATCGAAATTGATATGCTACACTACAACGTGATGCGCGTACTTTAGGGGATTTATTTGGGGTCAATGAATCTCGTATTAACCAAATCTAGATATGGAAAATCCAAATGAAACGCTAACACATTATGGTTTAAAGTTAATATGACGTTCGGTTCCTCAAAAGTGTCAAATTTTTATTTTCCGTCATGTACAGAAAGTCTTGTTCCCCGGAAATATATACAAACTTTTTGTGTGGGGTTATTCTCATAAATATGAAATAACAATCGTCATGTACTATCATTACGAAATACACCAGCCACATATGCATTTAAAAAAATGTTATGTGAACGCACCAGAGTCTTGCACCGAGTACTTTTGGTTGGCGGCGGCTGCAAAAAATACGCGGCGGCTCGAAGCTGGCTCACAGCCGATAGATTTTCACGCTATCGGCGGCTTCGATGCAATAAAACTGTTTTTAAATATATCATGTATGTCATGTTATTGGATATTCCATATCTGACCCTGAAAATTACGAAAATTAAATGATCAAAAAATTAGATATCGTATGAACTGCAATTTTTTTAGTAAAAAACAGCGCAAACTTCTAGCAAAACAGCAATTACATTTTGCTAATATATCATTTCGTTATTTTTGAAAGCGGCACTAAGCTTGTGCTACACAGTCAAATCATTAGATTCCCCCATTTTTAAACATTTATTTTATTTATTATTTTCAAGAAATAGATTGCCAAAAAGCCTTTATACTAGTTATATTTTGATTTTCACTTTTGAAATACGAACTTGGTACCAGATCCGAAACAAGTTCGGATTTAATTAAAACAAACAAAATATCCCAACAAAATAGAGCTTCCAAAATAGTGATCCGGAAGTAGTGCAAACTTGAATCGTCTCCAATGAATTTTACATGGGCTTGTCATAGGACGGAAATACTTCGTTTTCGGATCCTTTACATTGCTTTAGAAATTGTGCTTTGGAAGTTTATTTGGAGATGACAATTAAAAAAAATTCGCCATTTCACTTTTTATCAATATTACGTCATTCAATATGGTTTGTGATATGATGTCACCGAAACAAATATCACGAAACGTTTCCAATTAAAATCTTTACTTAAGAGTTAAAAATATTCAATTAAAATTTAAATTGTTTCAACAACATTTTATTAACCAAAAATCAATCACAAAATAATTAATTGTATCAATTACTTTTTGTTGTTTTCAATGTTATATCACGTGTTCTATCTTTGATTCTTTCGGCCTTATATTCTTGTGAACTATACATATGTTTCCATTTACTCAATTAAAATTGAAATTTCTAGTAATTTCCAGCAAAAACATACCTTCAGGCAGTATGAGTTTAGTGCGCCTTTTGGTAATGATCAAAAAGTAGGCAGTTGAATCCCACTGCATGAATCTGGATGCAATACAACGTAAACGAGTAATCAAACTCAGTTTGATAATCATTGCCGGTTTACGTTATTGGCAACCAATTCATGCGTAATATGATGCATGAATTGGTAGTACTGTTGTTCCCTAACCATCGCCAACAATGCTAACTCAAGGATATAAGTATCAGCTTCCTGAGCAATATTTCTTAAAAAATAGAGGCTATTATGATCTAAGCGCTTTTGGTAGAAGCTGCTCTAAATCTGGACGTCGCCCACAAAACATCGCTGATTCGCTTGTTTTGTAGCAGTTGGTACTGCCTCTCTCCCTTACAATCCTGCTGAAATCGTGCTCCATTTTTTGCTGATTTGCAAGACCTTCCCAAATTAACTTCCATGAAGGTGAGAAAATCAACAGAAACAGGTTCAAATACCCGCGGAGGAGAAATTTTTTACTTTTATTTTCATAATTTGTTTTTGTTGATTTTCTATTTTTTTCTATTCTTTTCAAAAAATTTTGATTTTGATTTAACGCTAAATACCTGATCCGGAAAGTGGAGAAAATTGGATGGAGGATCCTGGATGCTTCTTAAGAAAGAAAGTTTGTGGAACAACTTCATTTTTTTGCTGGATGTGGTTGCTACAGCTCGCCCGAGCATCGGCTTTGGGCATTCGGCAAAAATCGATAATCGGCGCCTCGGCGTCAAGAGCCGGTTTAATTTATCCTCATATTGAATTGTCCCCAGTGTTGAGGATTTCTCTCAGTCAAACACCAGTAGCAGAATAAAACGTAAACATTTTAATAGAGAAAAATCCTTTTTTTGTCTATTATCAATACTACTGAATTTTGAATAGCTAATGTCTGAGTAGTTCTAAGGAGGAATATCAAAAGACATATTTTATGCCTTGTTTAAAAAATATGCTAATATTGAACTAAAATACACCAAAATTCTTTAAATTACAATTTAAGGAAATAATCTTCGGCCGATTATTGCTTTTTTTTGGCCGAACATCGCAAAAAAACCGCTCCGGATCGAGCTCTAGTGGCTACATTGCAAAAAACATATACAGTTGGTTCGGATGTAAAACCATTAGGCCACTACAATTTATGTAATCTGAATATGCTAGTTTAAATGAAAGTTAAAGATCCTAGAGCCAATGCTGAGTTTGTTTTTC
>PGFW01067147.1:0-10258 GCA_003123925.1 Haematobia irritans | reverse complement strand
TCTTTTTTAACTACACAGGTAGTTCTTTTAATTCAATTTTTTTTAATTCGCTCTTTTCATATTTTTAATGGGTAATTTTAACTTTTTTTGTTTCTAATGGGTTAAAAACAGATTAAAAACAAGTAAAGGGTGATTCTTTTGAGGTTAGGATTTTCATGATTAGTATTTGACAGATCACGTGGGATTTCAGACATGGTGTCAAAGAGAAAGATGCTCAGTATGCTTTGACATTTCATCATGAATAGACTTACTAACGAGCAACGCTTGCAAATCATTGAATTTTATTACCAAAATCAGTGTTCGGTTCGAAATGTGTTTTATCGACAAATTTTGTTCAGCGATGAGGCTCATTTCTGGTTGAATGGCTACGTAAATAAGCAAAATTGCCGCATTTGGAGTGAAGGCAACCAGAAGCCGTTCAAGAACTGCCCATGCATCCCGAAAAATGCACTGTTTGGTGTGGTTTGTACGCTGGTGGAATCATTGGACCGTATTTTTTCAAAGATGCTGTTGGACGCAACGTTACGGTGAATGGCGATCGCTATCGTTCGATGCTAACAAACTTTTTGTTGCCAAAAATGGAAGAACTGAACTTGGTTGACATGTGGTTCTGTCAACATTAGATGTGCATATAAGAGACAGCTCGCGATTCTATGGCCATTTTGAGGGAAAACTTCGGAGAACAATTCATCTCAAGAAATGGACCGGTAAGTTGGCCACCAAGATCATGCGATTTGACGCCTTTAGACTATTTTTTGTGGGGCTACGTCAAGTCTAAAGTCTACAGAAATAAGCCAGCAACTATTCCAGCTTTGAAGACAACATTTCCGAAGAAATTCGGGCTATTCCGGCCGAAATGCTCGAAAAAGTTGCCCAAAATTGGACTTTCCGAATGGACCACCTAAGACGCAGCCGCGGTCAACATTTAAATGAAATTATCTTCAAAAAGTAAATGTCATGGACCAATCTAACGTTTCAAATAAAGAACCGATGAGATTTTGCAAATTTTATGCGTTTTTTTTTTTAAAAAAAAGTTATCAAGCTCTTAACAAATCACCCTTTATATACGGCCGTAAGTTTGGCCAGGCCGAATCTTATGTACCCTCCACCATGGATTACGTAGACACTTCTACTACAAACTGTCATCCACAATAGAATTACTTGGGTTGCGGTAACACTTGTCGATGGCAAGGTATCTTAAAAATTCTTAACACCGTCTTCTAAATTGTTAGTCCATACGGGGTATATATTAAACAAAAAAGTCGATTAAATACGTATATAATTCAGTTTAACAAAATTTTCTATAGAAATAAAATTTTGACAATATTAAATACAATTTCGACAAAATTTTTTATAGATATAAAATTTTGACAAAATTTTCTATAGAAATAAAAATTTGACAACCATTTTTAATGGAAATAAAATTTTGACAGAATTTTCTATAGAAATAAAATTTTGACAAATGTTTCTATAGAAATAAAATTTTGACAAAATTTTCTATAGAAATAAAATTTTGACAAATTTTTCCATAGAAATAAAATTTTGGAAAAATTTTCTATAGAAATAGAATTTTGAAAAAATTTGCTATAGAAATAAAATTTTGACAAAAGTTTCTATAGAAATAAAATTTTGGCAAAATTTTGTATAGAAATAAAATTTTGACAAAATTTTCTATAGAATAAAATTTGGACAAAATTTTCTTTAAAAATAAAATTCTGACAAAATTTTCTATGGAAATAAAATTTTGACAAATTTTTCCATAGAAATAAAATTTTGACTAAATTTTCTATAGAAATAAAATTTTGAAAAAAATTCTATAGAAATAAAATTTTGACAAAAGTTTCTATAGAAATAAAATTTTGACAAAAGTTTCTATAGAAAAAAAATTAACAAAATTTTTGTATAGAAATAAAATTTTGACAACATTTTCTATAGTAATAAAATTTTGACAAAATTTTCTATAGATATAAAATTTTGACAAAATTTTCTATAGAAATAAAATTTTGACTAAATTTTCTATAGAAATAAAATTTTGAAGAAAATTCTATAGAAATAAAAATTTTGACAAAAGTTTCTATAGAAATAAAATTTTAACAAAATTTTGTATAGAAATAAAATCTTGACAAAATTTTCTATAGTAATAAAATTTTGATAAAATTTTCTATAGATATAAAATTTGACAAAATTTTATATAGAAATAAAATTTTGACAAAATTTTCTATAGAAATAACAATTTGACAAAATTTTCCATAGAAATAAAATTTTGACAAAATTTTCTATAGAAATACAATTTTGACAACATTTGCTATAGAAATAAAATTTTGACAAAAGTTTGTATAGAAATGAAATTTTGCCAAAATTTTCTATAGTAATAAAATTTTGACAAAATTTTCTATAGAAATAAAATTTTGACAAAATTTTTTATAGAAATAAAATCTTGACAAAATTTTGTATAGAAATAAAATCGTGACAAAATGTTCTATAGTAATAAAATTTGGACAAAATTTTCTATAGAAATAAAATTTGGACAAAATTTTTTATAGATATAAAATTTTGACAAAATTTACTATAGTAATAAAATTTGGACAAAATTTTCTATAGAAATAAAATTTTGACAAAATTTTCCATAGAAATAAAATTTTGACAAAATTTTCTATAGAAATAAAATGTTGGTAGATTATTTTTGGCGATATGGACCAATTTTTGTGTGATTTGGGTCGGCTATATATAACTATAGACCGATATGGACCAATGTTGGCATGGTTGTTAGCGGCCATATACTAGCGTAATGTAAAAAATTTCAACCGAATCGGATGAATTTTGCTCCACCAGGAGGTTCCGGAGGTCAAATTTGGGGATCGATTTATATGGGGGTATATATAATTATGAACCGATATGGACCAATTTTTGCGTGGTTGTTAGACACCATATACTAACACCATGTACCAAATTTCAACCGAATCGGATGAATTTTTGCTCCCTCCAGGGGCTATCGGACGTCAAATCTGTGGATCGGTTTATATGGGGGCTATATAATTATGGACCGATATGGACCAATTTTTTCATGGTTGTTAGAGACCATATACTAACAACACGTACCAAATTTCAACCGGATGGATTGAAATTTGCTTCTCTAAGAGGCTCCGGAGATAAAATCTGGGAATCGGTTTATATGGGGGCTATATATAATTATGAACCGATATTTACCAATTTCACATGCTTGCTAGAGCCAATATTTTAACACCATGAAGCAAATTTTAACGCGGATCGGTCCTACAAGAGGCTCCGGGACGTCAAATTCTGGGGATCGTTTATATGGGGGCTATATATAATATATGGAACGATATTGGAAATTTTTGCATAGGTTGGTAAGATCTACCATATACTAACACACGTATCCAAATTTCAACCGAATCGGATAAAATTTGCTTCTCTAAGAGGCTCCGCAATCCAAATCTGAGGTCGGTTTATAGGGGCTATTATGGTCCAATATGGTCCAATATGACCCATTTGCAATACCATCCGACCTATATTAATAATAACTACTTGTGCCAAGTTTCAAGTCGATAGCTTGTTTCGTTCGGAAGTTAGCGTGATTTCAACAGACGGACGGACGGACGGACATGCTTAGATCGACTCTAGAATTTCACTACGACCAGAATATATATACTTTTATTTGGGTATTAGAGCAATATTCGATGTGTTTATCAAACGGAAAGACAAAGTTAATACACCCCCCCCCATTCTATGGCGAGGGTATATTAATAAAATGGTACAAATTATTAAAATTTTTTCGAAAAATGCAATAGTGAATTAAAAAAAATTGAATTAAAAGAACTACCTGTGTAGTTAAAAAAGAACATCTCTGGGAGGACATTTTCGGAAGCGCTTTTAAAATTGAGCCTTTGGAACAACTTCCAAGTTTTTGCTGGTTATATACTTTCGCCTGAAGATATGCAAGCATTTTTTTATTTTGATTGAATATCACTTATTTTGTATTTTGTAATTATGAAACCTAGCTAAGACCGGAGCAAACTAAAATATAGAATAATCATAGCTAACCTTCTCTCTAACCACAGAGTACTGCCCGATTCTATGTTTTACTTAAAGACAAGGGAGGTGGCATATTGACTTCCATAAACAATAAAGTTTAAGAAAACTTTAAACCTACTATTATAACATAATATCCTATAATAAAATGCCAACAAATTGTTTAAAATAAGGTCAGTAAATTGACTTTAATTTTAAATTGCGCAGCATTTTGAATATTTTCGCCTTAAAGTATGCAACGACTTTGTTATATTTTTCTCCATTTCAGAGTTAATCATTCTACAGAGAATCGGAGACAAAATATTTGTAGTTTTCCTTGGAAATTAATTTTTCTAAAATACAAATACGAAACTTTTTTCTAAAGATTGCCGTATTTAGTTAACTCAAAGCTGGAATGAAAGAAAATTCCATTAGCTAAAAGATTTCATTTCAATTAACATGTCAGCTGTAAATAAAAATGAATGAATTGATAAGATCAAACATTTCGATGTCACTCAATGAAAAAAAACTGCTGGCAAATGAAATGAATCAAATGATTTTGGGGAAGATTGACATCATTGCAGATTGAAAAAGAAAGGAATCTAAGGAGAATGATAAGTGACATGGCTAACATTGGTTTAAGCAGGACATCAATCAGAATCACAAGTAGTCTTTTGCAAAGCTAAAAATGAAAAATGAAAGAAATGTTTGTATAAAATAAAATAAAAATATATCATAATTATATTTCGTTAATAATAGATCATTCCGAAAAGATCTATAATTTTTATAAATTGTTTTTTTTTTGCCTAGAAATATGTAACTTTAGGTCTCCTAAATTTTAATTTCTATACAATCTCTTGGTTTTGATTGTGTTTTCATAACAAAAATCTTTAATGTCTATTCATACCATTTTGATTTTCTGGCAACCCATTAATATTTATTTCATTTTTTTTATTTATAAGCTATAGGACAGTTATGGAAAAGCCAAAAAGATAGGCTCCGTAACTTGTCATTTCCTATATTTAGGCCAAAACCCTTAAGCACCTCTAGCAAGGAAGCACCTAAAAGTATGCCATTATATTTTTCACATTAATTTCTGGCAATGACCTTTGACGGAATAAAAAGAACCCATAAAAATTATCAATAATGACATTCATTACCCTAGCAGAAAGGAAAAGAAATCATCATCTAAAAATTATGGACCTCCTGTTAACTCTATTTTAAAGCAGTAATCAAGCCTGTTTTACGAAAAACCCCCTAAAAATATGTGATACAAAACAAATAATATTAAATTTAAGGAATATTAAAAAAATAATAAAAATTGCTATTTTCTAAAGATTTTCATAAAAAAAAATGTTTTGGGCCCTAATTGAAAAGCAAAACAAATATTTGGCATTTCAGTTGCTCTGCTATCCCAAAATTAGATAAATATATCTAAAGTGCATGGCATTTATCGCTATACCTATTAATAAAGATGATGATTAAAATTCTGTATAAATGTAGGCTATGGGAAAAAGACCCTTATTTATATGACTGAACTCATTTGTGAAAGTTCTTTTAAGGTTATTCCGTAAATATACCAAGCACCTAAATGTATACAATAAAATATTAAAAAAATAAAATTGTGTTTTTTTTTGATACTAGTAATCTAACCTTGAATTCTGATTTTTTTGAAAATCAAGTGAAATCGACTTTTAACGAATCAAAACTGGCCCTCTAATTAAGGTTTGCGTTGAGTAAATACAGTGAAACCTTTAGAAGGTGGACACCCACGGTCGCCTAAATTTTGTCCACCTTTTAGACCTGTCCAGATATGGAAGGTTAATATTAATGTGTTAATACAGCAAACGTACCCAAACAACTGTCCATGTTTGGGAGGTGTCCGGTTTTTTAAGTGTCGAATTTTAAAAGGTTTCACTGTATTCACTTTTCCAGAATTCAAGATTGTGCTTCTTAAAAGATTTGACCATATTAGAGGGACAAGTCTAACACACGTCTAATAGGTGCTAGGAAACTCTCCTTTGAATGTAGATCAAGGATTTTAGAGTATCCAAAATATAAAGACGGTATTTGCGACATGTATTTTTATTAAAGCCTTAAAGTATGCAATTCTATTGCAAACAGAAAATTACTACTGCCATCAAGATATTGGTATCTTTGCTAATGATATTACTCTTTTTATACCCTCCACCATAGGATGGGGGTATATTAACTTTGTCATTCCGTTTGTAACACATCGAAATATTGCTCTAAGACCCCATAAAGTATATATATTCTGGGTCGTGGTGAAATTCTGAGTCGATCTAAGCATGTCCGTCCGTCCGTCCGTCTGTCCGTCTGTCCGGCTGTCCGTCCGTCTGTGGAAATCACGCTAACTTCCGAACGAAACAAGCTATCGACTTGAAACTTGGCACAAGTAGTTGTTATTGATGTAGGTCGGATGGTATTGAAAATCGGCCATATCGGACCACGTTTACGTATAGCCCCCATATAAACCGATCCCCAAATTTGGCTTGGGGAGCCTCCCGGAGCAGCAAAATTCATCCGATCCGGTTGAAATTTGGTACCTGATGTTAGTATACGGCCTCTAACAACCATGCAAAAATTGGTCCATATCGGTCCATAATTATATATAGCTCCCATATAAACCGATCCCCAGATTTGACCTCCGGAGCCTCTTGGAGGAGCAAAATTCATCCGATCCGGTTGAAATTTAGTACGTGGTCTTAGTATACGGTCTCTAAACAAAATCAAAAAATTGGGTTCATGTCGGTCCATAATTATATATAGCCCCCATATAAACCGATCCCCAATTTGACCTCCGGAGCCTGCTTGGGGCGAAAAATTCATCCGATCCGGTTGAAATTTGGTACGTGATGTTAGTATACGGTCTCTAACAAACATGCAAAAATTGGTCCATATCGGTCCATAATTATATATAGCCCCCATATAAACCGATCCCCAGATTTGACCTCCGGAGCATCTTGGAGGGGCAAAATTCATCCGATCCTGTTGAAATTTGGTACCTGATGTTAGTATACGGCCTCTAACAACCATGCAAAAATTGGTCCATATCGGTTCATAATTATATATAGCTCCCATATAAACGAACCGATCCCCAGATTTGAACTCCGGAGCCTCTTGGAGGAGCAAAATTCATCCGATCCAATTGAAATTTAGTACGTGGTGTTAGTATATAGTCTCTAACAACCATGCAAAAATTGGTCCATATCGGTTCATAATTATATATAGCTCCCATATAAACCGATCCCCAGATTTGACCTCCGGAGCCTCTTGGAGGAGCGAAATTCATCCGATCCAGTTGAAATTTGGTATCATGGTGTTAGTATATGGTATCTAACAACCGTGCAAAAATTGGTCCATATCGGTCCATAATTATATATAGCAAGTCATCCGATGCGGTTGGAAATTTGGTACATTTTGTCAATATTGTGCCTCCTAACAGCCATTGTAAAAAATTGGTCAATATCGGTCTTTAGTTTAATATACCGATGACTTATTACACAAAATTAGTCCATATCGCCAAAAATAATCTACCAAAACTTTATTCCCATAGAAAATTTTGTCAAATTTTATTACTATAGAAAGTTGTGTCAAAATTTCATTTCTATAGAAAGTTTTGTCAAACGTTTATTTCTATAGAAATGTTTGTCAAAATTTTATTTCCATAGAAAGTTTTGTCAAAATTTTATTTTTATAGAAAATTTTGTAAAAAAATTTATTTCTGTAAAAATTTTGTCAACATATTTTATTTCAATACAAAATTTGTCAAACATTTGACTTCCATAGAAAATTTTTGTCAACATTTTATTTCTATAGAAAATTTTGTCAAGTTTTTATTTCTATAGAAAATTTTGTCAAAATTTTATTTCTATAGAAAATTTTGTCAAGTTTTCATTTCTATAGAAAATTTTGTCAAACTATATTATATACGTATTTAATCGGCCTTTTTTTGTTTAATATATACCCCGTATGGGCTAACTTACAATTTAGAAGACAGTGTTAAAAAGCTTTGCGATACCTTGCCATCGGCAAGTGTTATCGCAACCCAAGTAATTCGATTGTGAATGACAGCCTTTAGTAGAAGTTCCTACGCAATCCATGGTGGAGGGTACATAAGATTCGGCCTGGCCGAACTTACGGCCGTATATACTTGTTTTGTTGTTGTTTGATAGTGTTTACTTCTTGTCCATATTTCTCCATACTTCCTTGTCTTGGGGATGTCTTCCTTATTCATTTTTTATTTAATGATTGTAGTTCCATTGTGTAAAACATGTTGAAACTCCGTATAGGTTATATTTAATTTTCACTTATTGTAAAGTTTTTTTTTTTATGAAATGTTATTATATTAGTATATTCCAATTCATAGTCACAACACAGAATTCTTTTTGTTGCACAGTTTTTTTTTATAAATCGTATTATTTTAAAACACCCGATGGTATGCACCTAATGCCCTATTTTTTACCACTTTTGTTGTATTTCTTTTGTTCTACACACAAAAGCAACCATGTGCAATGGATAGCAATGCCCGCCTTGCATACACAAGGTAAAAAAATTAATTGATGGGTCCACCCGAACTGTTTGGTGTTTTCGTAGCAGGAATCGAACCCGACCATTGTGTATGCAAGGCGGGCATTTGCTAACCATTGCACCACGGTGGCGTCCCCTATAGGCTATATTTCAATTATTGTAATAATTTTTTTTATGAAATATTATTCCATAGTAAATACCAGTTTCATAACCACGACAAATATGGCCCTAAAATTATATTAAGTTTTTTTTTTTTTACAAAAATTGTATTGTTTCAACATCATTTTCCAAACAAACGTATTAGTTCAACTTAATGAATTCTAAAGACAAATTAGCTATCTAAAAATCTTTTTTTCGGCAGAACATTTCACAAAACCATCTGGGCGCCGAACAAAAGTTTTTTTTTTAAATAATTATTACGTTTTTTGATAACTTTCTTCTTTTTGGGTTAATTATATTTGTTTATATTATTATTATTTTGGTTTTCTTTTTTTTTTTGATATTTTCGAATAAAACGCTTTTTTTGACTTCTATTCAATGTGTTGCGTACCTTTACACAGACTTTTTATGGTTTAAATGAGAATGAGAATAATAAAATGAAAACCCAAAAAAAAGAAAACATGGAACAAATATAAAGCAAGACATTCAAATAATATCACATAAATACCTAAGTTGTTTATTTTATTTAATTATCCAGAAAAACAGACACGTAAATTTTTACGACTGTTTTAGTTTATGGGCAATATAAAAAAAAATGTCGAAAAAAATATCCAGCAAAAAGGTAACAGCTATTCTATTTTTTTTCGTGGCTCTACCACATGCAACATTGCATGTTTATGGGATTTTATGAAAGTGGAGCTACAATAATTATGAAGAAATGAGGCAGCAAAAGACGAAAAAAAAATATAATGAAATACCAAAGTGCACAAAAACAAAAAACACCACACACAGAATTAAGTAATATGGATGGAAAACTCCCCAACAGAAAAAAAAATAATAATAAAGACTGCAGTAAAACTGCCTAGCTGGCTATAGCAGGGTTTTTTCTTTAATGGTTTTTGAATAAATTCAAATAAAATATACGTTATGAATATAGGGAAAAAAGGTAATTGATAAAACAAGCCACCATACCTAGAAACTTCACTTACTCTCATATTAACCAAACACATGAGTCATGGGGCTTGACACGATATAATTTAAGTTACACTAAAACTTACTAAAGTATGTTGAAAAAAAAAACTAATAAATATTGATTGGCTTTAGTATGTACAAATTTAAATGGTATCAAATTTCACAAGGATTTTATAAAAAAAATCCCAAAAAACGATTTTTATGGTATTACAGCTTCTCACTTTTTCTTTACTTTATTTGTTAAATATATTTTAATTAATAAAATAAAAATCTGGATATCAATTGAAAACACCATAAAGCTTTTATATAAACAATAAACTTTTATAGAGCCAAATTGTCTCCTGAAAGTAATGCAAATTATTTGCAAATAAACATAGACCATCATAGTCATCGTCATCATCATTACCTCACTCTTCCCCTACGCCTACCCTAACATCCCACAGCTGGCCGTAAAATATATAGGCAAAAACAAAAATGAATTTCCTAATATTAAAGTTCATCTCACAACAAAATGTGGAAAAACTAAACGGCCACAAGAGCGAAAAAA
>PGFW01067139.1:570-14015 GCA_003123925.1 Haematobia irritans | reverse complement strand
GTTGACAAATGGAGAAATTCCTTGGTATGTTAAGAATATTAAAAAACAAAATTATATCGCCTGTCAATAAAACGAAAAAAAAGAATAATCAAAGTGTGACGTGTCCGGCATATTGACAATTTGATTTATAAATAGAGAAACCTATTTGCAGTAATACAGAGAGTAAGTACTAGAATGAAATTATTCAGATGGCTGCATCTGTGACGGAAAGACCAGTACTTTAGTACTTATTCGGAATATTTTTGTACAGGGTAAACCCACATAAAGTTTAGTTATATTTTTTAGTGTCGACATAAAAATAATATACATTTTAAATTTGCCGGCGAATTTTTTTTCCAATTCTCGTAATGAGAATTGCAGTTTTTAAACTCTGTCTGGTTCAGTGGAGTCCCTTCTGACCCATCTGTTTATATACTATATTGAACCTTATTGAGTACCGCGGATCCCTTATTGACTCAACGGTGAGTACCGTGGATCTCTTATTGACTCACATCTCGAATACATAGCTTTGGAGTCCCCAAATGCTCGCTGTGGTCCTAACTGAGCTATAGGGTCCCTTCTGATCCATTTGGAATGTAAACTTATATCTGGTTGTATTAAAAAAGTTATATTTTGTAAGTCCCGACTGCTAATAGCCTTGTAATATAAATAAATTAAAAAAGTGGTAAAGTACTTTTTCATAAAACACTATTGCATCACAATGGATGCAATAGTATACAAGATAAAATATTTGAATATCAGAGTACTTTTCTTGTCCGAAAATTACGGTATTTTTATTAATAAATTTGATTTTTCATCTCTGATCGTAGAGAACTGAAATTGTATATAACGTCGACTTCATTTTCTTCTAACGATGTGATTCTTAGCTGAGCAGTAATTCGTATGTACAATATCATATTTTTATGCAGATCAGGTTAAATTGCAACTAGTTTTTATGGTCAACTAATTTGCAACACTTCAACATTCACTTTTGATTGCTAACTTTAAATTATTAATTTTGAAGTATTAACACAATCTCATACTTCTCTGCTTTACGTTTATAGTATTCTCTTTGAAATGGAATCTCTTGGGGCACACATTCATAAGAAAGAGAGAGAGAGAGAGAACTGTAAGACTGAACCAAAGCAGTGTTGCCAGTATTGTGGATTTTCTCCCAAATTGGGGATAATGTTACCACGGTTAGATCTAGCGAAAGTTAATCGGTCGTAAAGGTATGATGGTTCCTTAGTATGTATAATTTTTTTTGGAGAAATATCAGAGTTTTGAGAAGTGCATATATTTTACCACAGTTAGCATTAATTATTAATACAGAGAGTAAGTACTAGAATGAAATGACTTAAATGGCTGCATCTGTGACGGAAAGAAGTACTTTAGTACTTGTTCGGAATATTTTTGTACCGGCTAAACCCACATACAATTTAGTTATATTTTTTAGTGTCGACATAAAATAATATTAAATTTAAAATTTGCGGCGAAGTTTTTTCCAATTCTCATAATGAGAATTGCAGTTTTTAAACTCTGTCTGGTTCAGTGGAGTCCCTTCTGAGCCATCTGTTTATATACTATATTGAACCTGATTGAGTACCGCGGATCCCTTATTGACTCAACGGGGTCCTTATTGACCCACATCTCGAATACAAAGCTTTTGAGTCCCCAAAGGCTCGCTGTGGTCCTAACGGAGCTATAGGGTAGAGGTGTGCACGTGACACAAAATTGTCGTGACCGTGACTACAACGAAATTCATGGCGAACGACGTGAGTGTGCGTGAGCGTGATTAACAAACCAAAATGTCGTGCGTGAGCGTGAGTCACGAAAATATTATCTTCGTGAGTGTGCGTGAGTAAAGATTTACGCTCACGAAAGTAATCCCGCTCACCAACATAAAACGCTGAAGAGTTAAATTCATTTACAATTTTAGTGACACCTGGGATGTTAAAAGTGTAATAACGCTCTCGATTGTAATAATGATCATGTTTTCAGACACGTCACTAAGGTAAATTACTCAAAAAATTGTTCGTGAGTCACGACATTTTCGTGCGTGAGTACAAATTTTCTTTTCGTGAGTGTGCGTGAGCGCGAGTCATACCAAACAATATCGTGCGTGAGTGTGCGTGAGTAAGATTTTTCCGTCGTGAGTGTGCGTGAGCGTGAGTAAACTATTACTCACGTCCACACCTCTACTATAGGGTCCCTTCTGGTCCATTTGGAATGTAAGACTTATATTTGGTTGAATTAAAAAAGTTATATTTTGTAATCCCGACTGCTAAAGCCTTGTAATATAAATAATTAAAAAAGTGGTAAAGTACTTTTTCATAAAAACTATTGCATCACAATAGATGCAATAGTATACAAGATAAAATATTTGAATACGAAAAATTACGTGTTTTTTATAAAATTTTGATTTTCCATCTCTGATCGTAGAGAACTGAAATTGTATATAAATGACGACTTCATTTTCTAAGTGTGATTTAGCTGCAGTAAATTCTATGTACAATATCACATTTTTATGCAGATCAAGGTTAAATTCAACTAGCTTTTTATGGTATCAACCTTAAAACATTCACTTTCGATTGCTAACTTTAAATTATTAACTTTAATATTAACACAATCTCATACATTCTCTGCTTTACGTTTATAATATTTTCTCTTTAAAATGGAATCTCTTTAGACATCATATTCCATAAGAGAGAGAGAGAGAGAGAGAGAGAGAGAGAGAACCAAAGCAGTGTTGCCAGTATTGTGGATTTTCTCCCAAATTGGGGATAATGTAACCACGGTTAGATCTAGCGAAAGTTAATCGGTCGTAAAGGTATGATGGTTCCTTAGTATGTATATTTTTTTTGGAGAAATATCAGATAGTACATATATTTTAGGCCGACAGCTTTAGCTATTAATATCGATCAGACAAGTTAATTCTCATTCAAAACTTCAGCAACAAAAAATGTCACTTCTTGACACGTTCTATTTGCAGTTAGTGCCAGAAATTTAACTTCCCTACACTGTTGAACTCTATAATTTTTTTTGGGGTAGGTCATCGCCGCATTTGCCAGCTCGCCCATCAGGACTTTAAAAGATCAACTATTATATTCATTACACCCTTTGCTGTTGATCCATCACGTGTGTAGATGTATATAGACCCGGACATCACAGCATATATTATCTATTGGTCGGTATGTTCAGCTGGTTTCGGCGAATCATATTGAGTACATCTCGTATATAGCAAAGGTCCAGTATAGATCCTGAGGAACCTTAAGGAACTTACAATTCTTAGTTTTCTTACGATTTATTGACCTAAAAATTCGAATTTTGACAAAATTAGGAAAGCGGAGAGAGATTTTCCAAAACTTAAAATTTTTTTCATATTTTTCCAAGAATCGTCTTGAAATCTACGAGATTGTGGATAATTTCTTGTAAAATACCAGCAATAAATATTTTGGGCAAGTTCTTCCAAGGGCAACACTTTAAAAGCAGTTCGGAAGAAGTGCACTCCCAATGATGTTTCTTCTTTTACTCACTTCAGGAGTTCTTTGTAATTCAGAATTGGTTTCTAACTCTGGTTTGCTTATTTCTACTAGCTTTTAATGTACGGCTAATCTTTACTTTTTTGTTTTCAATAATAGGTTAACAAAGAACAGAGGTAGATTCATAAAATGGTACAAGATAATTTAAAGTATTTTGCTCGGCAACAGTATAGATGGTTACTCAGTGAAAATTTGGTGATTTTTCTGAGAATTTTTTGAGTTCAAGACGTTTCCGACAGTCTATAGGATCCATTAAAAATTATGTAAAAAAATATAAAATATTATTTATTTGACAAAATATCACAGAATGTTTTTCTTTAATTTACATCCAAAACATTGACATTCCGATCACACCTAAAAGAAGTGATGTAAATTCAGTGCAACGGCTGTGAAAGGAGGATTCTCCGTCCTATGACAAGCCCATGTTAAAACTTCATTGCTTCTGGCGTCAATTTTGCACCACTCTCCGGATCCAAAAAGAACATTTTCATTACTTTTTTTGCCGACACGGCTTTTTTGTTGTGGTAACTATCAACAATCATTTCTTATCTTTCAACCCCATTAGATTATGTTAATATAAATGAAACTTCGGTTGATTCTTGGTGTAAACAAAACGATTTCCTGTAAAAATTTGAGATAATTATCAAAAATTTTTGCTAGAAACGGCGAGAACAGAGCTAATTTTCATCACTAAATCCGGCAATTTCTGAATTTAGTATTTGAGTAGAACCAAAATTTAGCTACAATTATATTGAGGCAGCCATAGCTCTAACAACATTGACATATGATTCCCCCGATTCATTATGAGTTAAATAATCCAGAAGCATAAATCAAGCTGATATACTTGATATTAAACATTAGTACTTTTCCTACTACCTATTAGCCCAATTTCTCATTATACATAAGAAGTCAGATTGATATAGGAGAATTGAAAGGTATTTAGTAGGTTTCCCCCAAAATCTATAGGGGTTTTTTTCAAAAAGTTTTACAAGGGATTTTTAATGAGGGATAAAAAATTATAATAAACAGACCATTAATTTGAACAAAGATGGAAAGCAAATTCGTACAGAGCAAAATTCGTAAACTCAATTACTAATCATAGTGTTCACTTATAGAGAAAAAAATTTAGTTTCAGGGAAAGTTCTTAACAGAGAAGATCCTAGTTAGGTTAGGGTTATGTGGCAGCGCCGATGTACTCAGGCTCACTTAGACTTTATTCAGTCCATTGTATACAACAGTGGTGAACTTATCTTCTCTTATCACTGAGTTGGCTGCCGGCATGTTCATGTTAAGCTCAATGACAAAGGGACCTCCTATTTTATAGCCGAGTCGCGAACGGACGTTCCACATTCTCCAGTGAAACCACTTCTAGAGAAGCTTTGAAACCGCCTCAGAAATGTCACAAAGCCATTACTGAGGTGGATAATCCACGCTGAAAACTATTTTGGGTAAAGTTCGATTCCGTAGCAGGTTAATTTTATTTCTTTTCGTAGGAAGGAAGAATGGTTCAATTTTATTTCTTATACACCCACGACCCTTGTGTGATGCAAGGCGGCTGCTAACGCATAAATGTCATTTTGCAAAATTGTTATTTTCTCAGGTGGCTCCCAAGAAGATCCTAAATATTCAACGGAACAACAACACATTGTATTCAATATCAACTCTCACTCTTATCGTTATGCTTTTTAACTCATATACTTCTGTTGAACAGGACATTTTAATATTTTGGACCAATTATAAAACCAATTCGTATTTTAACTTAGGCAAGCTGAAAGCTTTTTAAGAGTTAAGCCGTTTTTAAATTGATATACATATTTGTTATTACTATTCAAAATTTAAAAGAGAAAATAATTCCATGCAAGGAGATAGCAAATTTTATTGACAATACAAGAGACTCTCATGTAGATTCGTTTATGGTAAAGTATTTTGCTCATTTTTAAGTAGCACAATTTATATTTTATTTTTTTATTTATCTATATCAAAACGACTAAGGGCAAAAATTTTTAACATCAAAAGAAAACTTAAGAGTAATCTTATATAACAGTAAAATTATTACACGTTTTCAGTCCAAAAGACGTGTATAAAAATAGCTAAATATTACTTCTGTGTTAAATTTTAATTTTTAATGTGCTATCACTACAGGATGTTTTCGCCACGAATTTTGGGACGAACTTTTTGTACTTTTATACTCATGAGACATTTTTTGGGGGTTTTTGAAAAAACGGTTTCACACAACAAGTGGTAAAGATGGTTTTTATATATTTTCTTTAAATGATGGGTTAGTGAGGAAAGAATCGAAATCAAAATTCTTGTCAAGACCTGGCCATATTTAATCTGTGACTACTTTTCTTATTACGGAAAATTTTTTAATTACTTCAATTAATTTTTAATTTCAATTTACTATTGAGCCCGAAGATACCAAACAAAGAGGTTCTTTGTTTGAGAGTAGAATAGTTAGCGTCATGAACAGCTAACTGCCTCTTTTTATTTTACTACACATTGGATTTTTGGACCTCATTTAGTTTTTGTTTGTTGTTGTTTTTGTTTAGGCACTTTCCATTTTACTCCGAGGGACGGAGTTTTAGGCAAATGTTACGTTCATTGTTTATGTTTGCTTTAGTTCTGGCTTCGTTGCCTCTTCGCATTGCATTTTTGTGGGGTAAATGGGATACTCTAGAGTTCTTTTGTTGTTTATTTATTATTATTTGCACTCGTTATTTCAAAAGAGTGAGCATCATGGGGGTATGATATTGGAAGTAAGAGTATAGTTGTATCGACAAACAAATTATTTGCAGTTCTCTTTTTTTCTCTAGTTTAGGAAGAACATTTGATTTTGATTAACAACGACGGAGATTGTTATGGTCATTTATATTTTTCATAAGAGCGCGTGAATAAATTCGCCAAGACAAAAGATTGGTAATGTGTCAAACACTAAGTTTATTATTTTATGTTTTCTTTTCTAAAATTGATTTTATTGTTTAACAAGAAAATTATTCTAATAAATTAAACAAAAGAAATTTATATAGTCGCAAATGAATACGTACCCATATATCATTGAGAAATATTTCATAATAGCGTAATTATTTTACCTTGTTCTCATTCAAATGATTTACTTATACATTATTAACAGATTGTTAATTATATAGATACAATTTCATTGTCTACATTTTTTCCTCGTGTTTTGTTTTGTCATTTCTTTCACCATATAACAGCCACGTTTCGTGTTTTCAGTGAACAATATTAAGTAAGTAAAAAGTTACACATTTGATGAATAGGAATGTCAAATTATTGAATGTTTGTCTTTCGGGAGTGAAATAAAACGTTTTCATTATTCCGTATGTATACTTAGAATTCATATTAATTTAATTGGGGATAAGGTATATCACCACCTTTTGTTTGCGTTGATATTGTTAGGTAAAATATTTTGGCGAGACCTATTTGTATAGTTCTTTGACGTTAGTTAAATTTCTTCTATTGAAATTATAGAAATATTTAAACATGAAAATAAATTTATTGGCGACAAAACAAAGAAGAAAATGAAGGAAATAAAGTTGTCATACTTGATTTCAACAATAAAGCGCTTGAGTGAATGTGATTTTAGACACAGCATATTTATTCGCTCATTAGGAAACTTAAATGTCTGTGATTCTATTCTTTAGAAAAATGGTAATTCTTGTATTTAAGAAGAGAAAGAAGAGTAAGGAGTAAAGAGATTGAAGATTATATATAGAGTTTTCTGTATTTTACCAAAGCGCTATTTTATCGTTGTAGTCTCTTAGACTTTCCATATATTTGTAAAATCTATCTGACGGAGACAAAATATGATTTATATCATATACTTTGAGCAGAAAGAGAAATTTAATGTAAACAAAATTTTTACAGATAGATCAAAAAGGTATTGCTAAGAAAAGATTCCCAAGTGAGCACAACTAAACAAAGTGTTAGGAGCGACGCGTGGTCAAATGTAGTGACATCATGTCACTCAACCTGATGAGACATAACATCAAAGTCACATGGACTTTCGATTATATCCCTGCTTTCGATTCCTTGAGAGAACAAACAAACAATTAAAGTAATATTTCCAGCGGTGGATTATCCGCACCTCATATGCTGGTGAAATCTTTTATATATTCATGTCCAGGCGTAAATATATTCGGAAAGCTTCTCATAAAATGGTATTTTACAAGGAAAATTCTCTGCATTTGTGAAACGCGTTATTTTCATTTTATCTACTTCCATTAGTCACCATTCCCCCGTTCGGCACTCGCGCTATAAAAAGGAGGCCCCTTGTCCATTCGAGTGCTTAAACCCATACGAGTGTAGGATATTCGGGCGAGGAGTTATCAATTTCAGTATTATACGACATAGAAGTTTCACTCACATTGATGGATATCCAAATAAAATTCTGGACGACATGTTTAAATTTCCACTTAAAAATAGGCCTTGATTACATCACTTCTAGATTCCACCTAGCTCAAAAAACTATGCCACTTTCTTTAAACCTAAGAAGTCGATTAAAACATTTTTTTTTCTTATATAATATGCCATTTTCTTTTTCTTCTAGGGTATACACATGGTTTGGAAGAGAAACAGCATTGACCAAGATTTACATGTTTTATATCGGACGCAGTCTCTATCCGAAAATAACTTAAATACAAAAATTACATACACAACTCTGGAAGGAAAAGTTCTAAACAGGGCATTAACCTTCCCTAGTTTTGTTTCCGAATAATATATTCAAATTCTCACAAAATGCGAAGATAGAAGCACTTTATAACAAAGAGTGTGTATTTGGAGTTTACTTGCTTTATTACATGGGTCTAATTGTAAAACGACAAATTGCCGAAATTCACAAAATGTTAAATTGGATTTACAGGCAACGGATTCAATTTCCCATTTTGTGCCAGTATAATATAGATCTAACTTGAATGGGTTATAAATGAACATTTAAGAAATAACACAGTGGTTGCTTTTGGACTATAAATCAATCAATTCCGAAGAATTAATTCTTCTACGTGATGTCCATATTATCTTCACACCTATTATAAAATTGTTACTTTACAAATGATATTTAGTATACGAATTACGAAACAAAAGCGCATTACTAGAGATAGGAATAACACCTCAAGAATAAGAACATTACTTAAAAATCTAAAGGTTATAGACAACTTAAGTAAGTTGGATTAAAATTCCGAATACCGAATATTAACAATACCACTTTATATCAAAGGGGTATCTAGCGATAGTTGGAGCGAATCTCGGTATCTTCTTGTCTCGTAGATATTAAAATATTGGGTCGGATTGAGTGATACACATTTACGGGTTTTGGATCGCGAGAAACGAAATTAACATCACCGAAAATATAAGATGTGCCATTTGGCTGTGGTTAAACCTCAGGGTATTATTTCATATTTTGACTCAATAGTGGTGTTTGTCGGTCTGGTGCCGCATTTCGCGGCTGACAAGTTTAGATAAAGTTCAGGGAATAGCGTGCATGTGTATGCTCAGTCATGCTGGATCTATTGCCGTTAGACATATTGGCCAAACAGTCAGCTCTAACATCGGCTGTAAGGTTGCGCCGAAACTCTTGACCTAATTCTTAGTGGTAATATACAGAGTTCAAAAATCACTTCAAATTAATATGCAATATACAACGATGATACAATATGTCCTAAAAATATCAAAAACGATAGGAAATACATCCTTATAAAAAACACAATCTAAAAGTTTGAAACTCTAATTCGCCGAACAGTGGCGGCGCGGTGCACACAGACCACGCGCGAATAAATGTTACAGTAGATTTCTACACGATGGCTGTAAAATTGAGTGGACAAGTGGTTTTCGCAGTATATTCTAAAGGCCCCTGGATCTTCCGAATAGCGAAAAAAATTATTTCATTAAATTGAGGCCAACGAAAATTTTTCATTGATACAAGAAACATTTTTTATTAAAGACATGAAATGTTCAGTTAATAGTAAGAACGTTTCGTTTGAATAAACAGAAAATTCGTTATAATAACGAAAAATGTAAGTTATATCAATGAATTTGTTTCATTGGCTCAATTTTAATGACACATTTCATTAATATAACGAAACTTTTTCTACCAGTGTACCTAATCAATAAAAGAGGTTACAAATTGGCTGAAGGAGTAATGTTCCAACAAATGTTCACATTAATATATACTCCGACAGTCAACCTGCAATAAAATCCTTGGACTTGGAGTTCCATAACTCGAAAACGGTCATCGTCTCCCGCAATTCTCAACGAGATGGCTGACCAGTACAATATTCACCTAATAATGGGTACCTGGCAAAGGACATACCGGGGAAGTGCGAAGCGAATGCAATTTAGCAAGGCTAGAATTGCTTGTTTAATAGTTTGACATGACAGATGCAGAGCATAAGCAAGAGAGGGCTAAGGTGGCTGCAATGGTGAATTGGCCGTCTTGCATACAAAGGGTTGTGGGCCAAACACGCGGTGGATTATCCCTTCTCAGTAATTGCTGCTAAACATTTCAAAGCTTCTCTAAGTGGAGTGAATCAAGTGAAAAGCCCTTTCGGAATCCGCTATAAGAATGAGGTCACTTGCCATTGAGGTTAACATAGAATCGGGCAGCACTTAGTGATAAGAGAGAAGATCACCACTGTGGTATCTAAGTGAGCCTAAAATCTCGGGCTGCAACTAACAGTGTGCTGATAAGTCCCGGTCTGGCACATATATGGCGTCGCTAGTATTAAATGCATATTATTTTATATAATACCAACCTTCAAATGATTCGTGTCAAAATTTGACGTCTGTAAGTCAATTCGTTTCTGAGATAGAGCGTCCTTTTGTTCAGAAGCCAACTTTTGTTTATTGTGAAAAAATTGAAAAAAAAGAATTTCGTGTTTTTGATAAAAGTACTGTTTTCTGAAGGGAAAAAATAAGTGGAAGCAACTTGGCTTGATATGAGCCTTCCGGACTCTGCCCCAGGGAAATCAACATAAATTGATTGGTTAATGCAACATTCAAGGCGTAAGTGAAATGACGCATGGAAGGACGGTGAACCGCAGTGGAGCCCCGAAAAGAGGTGATTACGACGAAAACATCAAAAAATCCACAAAATGATTTTGAATGACCGTAAAATGAAGTTGATCGAGATAGCAGATGCCTTAAAGATATCAAAGGAACGTGTTGGTCATATCATTCATCAATATTTGGATATACGGAAGCTCTGTGCAAATGGTGTCCGCGCGAGCTCACATTTGCCAAAATATCGGCCATATAATAGTCACTCAGCCGACTGTCGATTGGACTCAGGAGTGTAGTGAATGGAGCAAATTGTTTCATCCATTTGTCACATATCGACGAAAACTCGGGTGTATGACGAGTTAACAGGCTGCAAACACCGCGTCAAGAAATCATCAACACCGGTTTTGTTGTTTTTGGTCAAATGTGACTCGCGCGGCACCCATTTTTTGGCACAGAGGCCTTCCGTATATCCAAATATTGATAGAATGATATGACCAATAACGTTCCTTTGATATCTTTAAGGCTATCTGCTATCTCGATCAACTTTCATTTTACGGTCATTCAAAAGTCATTTTGTGGATTTTTTTGATGTTTTTCCGTCGGTAATCACCTCTTTCGGCGTCCACTGCGTTCACCGTTCCTTCCATGCTCATTGTCACTAACGCTTTGAATGTGCATACCAATCAATTATTGTTGATTTCCCTGGGGCAGAGTCCGGAAGCTCATTATCAAGCCAAGTTTTTGCTTCCACCTTATTTTTTCCCTTCAGAAAACAGTATTTTTATCAAAAACGAAAATTCTTTTTTTCAATTTGTTTACACAATAACAAAAGTTGCCTTCAACAAAAGACGCTCTATCTACAGAAACGAATTGACTTACAGACGTCAAATTTTGAACGAAATCAATTTGAAGGTTGGTAATTATATAAAATCAATATCGCATTTAATACTAGCGCGCCATATTATTGTGCCAGACGGGACTTATCAGCCCAACCTGGTTAGTTGCAGCCGCTAGATTTTTAGGCTCACTTAGATACCAACAGTGGTGATCTTCTCTCTATCACTAAGTGCTGCCGATTCTATGTTAACCTGCAATGCAAGTGACCTCAGCTTCTTATAGCGGATTCCGAAGGGCTTTTCACATTCTGATTCACTCCACTGTAAGGAGACCCGAGGCCTTCTGAGAAATGGTAGCAGCATTTACTGGAGAAGCGGAATAATCCACCACCCGCGCGTGGATGTTTGGCCCCACAAACCCTGTTGTATGCACAGACGGGGCCAAATGCCACCATCCCTTGCACCACCTAGGGCCTCCCTTGTCCTCTTTGCGTTATGCTGCTGCATCTGTCATGTCCAAAACTTTAAACAAGCAATCCTAGCCTTGCTAAATGCATCCGCTTCGGCACTTCCCGGTACTGCTCCTTTTGGCCAGGTACCCATATTAGGGAAATATTTTTTACTGCTCAGCCCACATCTCGTTGAGAGCAATTTTGCGGGAGACGATGACGTTTTTCGAGTTAATCGGAACTCCAAGTCCAAGGATTTTATGTGCAGGTTGCACGTCGAGTATATATTAATCGTGAAGCATTTGTTGGAACCATTACTCCCTTCAGGCCAATTTGTAACCTCTTTTATTCGATTAGACGTACACTGGTAGAAAAAGTTTCGTTATATTAATGAATGTGTCATTAAAATTGAGCAATGAAACACAAATTCATTGATATAACTACATTTTTCGTTATTATGAAGAATTTTCTTTATTTCACGAAAACGTTTCATACTTAATGGAAACATTTTCATTGTCTTAATAAAAATTGTATTCGCTTGTATCAATCGAAAAATTTTCAGTGTGGCTCGAATTTTAATGAAAGATAAGTTTTTTTCGATATTCGAAGATTCCAGGCCTTTAGAATAATACTGCGAAAACACTTTCACTCATTTAAGCAGCCATCGTGTGTAGAAATCTATGTAAATTAATATTCGGCCGTGGTCTGTGTGGCCGCGCCCCACTGTGGGAATTAGAGTTCAAACTTTTTGTGCCACTTACATTTGGCACATTCTGGCCATCATATTTCGACGACCCGAACCACAGCAAGAAGTCTCCGCGCAGACCGTACAGCCGATGTTAGAGCTGACTGGTTTGGGCCAATATGTCTAACGGCAATAGATGCAGGCATGATGAGTACACATGCACGCTATTCACTGAACTTTTATCTAACTTGTCACCGCCTGAAATGCCGGCCACCAGACCAGCAACACCATATAGTATTATAGAATTCTAACTCACAGGTCCAATGCACAATTTTCGGGTGACAAGAAAATTTCAGACGCAAATCTACACAAGCCTTGACTATACATGTGTTTCATCGACTGTTACTCGAATTTCTATAACCTTTTCAGTTTAGATCTAAGCTGGGGGAGATTTTAATTCCTTTCGGTATCGGTATATGCTAAGTTCTTATGGAAATTACAAGCAACAAGAATTATTCTTCGGAATTGAACCCCTTATCACAACGGCACTTATTTTGTCATTATAATTGCAATCCTTAATCATATTTTTTTGATTTCGATTTGTTAGCTACATTAATGCGCAACCAAAAAACTTGAAAAAGTACAACTCGATTTTATAAATTTATTTTTTGATAGAATTAAGTTTTTTAACATTTTCCCATGTTGTTTTTTATTAATTGTATTTTGAAACTGTAACATTCTTTTTCTTCTTTTCTTTCCAAACGCATGATGTAGTATCCCTAGAAGAAAAAAATGCATATAACCATAAAAAAAAATTTTTTTGCGACTTTCTTAGGTTAAGGTGGCAGCCCGATGTATCAGGCTCACTTAAAGACTAGTTCAGTCCATCTATTGATACCACATTGGTGAACACTTCTTTCTAATACTGAATGCGTGGCCCCGA